>JAKVQZ010000117.1:0-31218 GCA_030463055.1 Lizanozyma gosingica | reverse complement strand
CGAAATGACGTGAAAGCCACGCTTAAGTACCCTTCCACTAGGCTACAGCCCGGAAGCTAAAAAATTTATAGAAAACACTCAATCACGTGACAAGAACGTGATAAGGCACTAGAAATCCATCTCTTTATCTGGAATTATATTTTTGCAGTCAGAAAATCCGCGATAGTTTAGTGGCTAGAATTACCGCTTGTCGCGTGGTAGACCGGGGTTCAATTCCCCGTCGCGGAGCATTTCTTCTTGCGCGGATAGTTTAGTGGTAAAATACAACGTTCCCATTGTTGTGTCCCTGGTTCGATTCCTGGTCCGCGCAGTTATTTTTACTTTCCACTTGTAAATTTTTTTTTAGTGCACGCGCTTTTTTGCTGGACGCGTAACCATTGTAACCCCAAGGTGGGATAGCGATTCCATTTGAAAAAAAAAAGTTATCTTGCAATATATGAAAGCTACTCGTTTCTCTTCTTCCAGTAATTATTATTTGATACAATCATCTTATTAGTTGATTTAATCTTGTTCAATTGGTAAATTGGGCACTGGGCAAAAAGGTTAGGCGTTTTTTTTACTTCATTTTCATTACTAGATATACTACAATACCGCAATGCTTGAGGGAAAGTTTGAAGAGGCAACTTTGTTGAAGAAGATTGTCGAAGCCATCAAGGACTGTGTGAAGTTATGTAACTTCAATTGTACAGAACACGGATTGACTGTCCAGGCTGTTGATGATTCCAGAGTGTTGTTGGTCAGTCTTTTGGTTGGACAGAGTGCCTTCAGTGAATACAGATGCGACAGAGACATAACCTTGGGTATTGACTTGGAAAGCTTTAGCAAGATTATCAAATGTGGTAACAACGAAGATTACGTGACTTTGTTGGCTGAAGACAAGCCCGATGCCGTTCTCACTGTGTTTGAGGATAAGAAGAAGGACAGAATCAGTGAGTATTCTTTGAAGTTGATGGACATTGACAGTGAGTTCTTGAAAATCGATGACATGGAGTATGACTGTGTGGTTACCATGCCATCGACTGAATTTGCTAAGATTGTTAGAGACTTGAAGAACTTGAGTGAGTCTTTGAATATTGTTGTGACCAAGGAGTCGGTCAAGTTCTCAAGTGAAGGTGAAAGTGGTTCGGGATCCGTTGTCTTGAAGCCATACACTGACATGGACAAGCCAGAAGACTCTTTGAGTGTCAATTTGGAATCGCCAGTTGACTTGACATTTGGTTTGAAATACTTGGGTGACATCATTAAGGCTACCAACTTGAGTAACACTATAACCATCAAGTTGGCTGACAAGACTCCTGCTTTGTTTGAATATAAGTTGGATGTTGGTGGATACTTGAGATTCTACTTGGCCCCCAAGTTTGACGAAGAAGACTAAATTCCCAGTTCTCGTGTGTAAGCATATAATCTCTGTACTTTTATTAAAACTTTATGATCTACTAATACAAAAAGCTTGGAAAACAACAACAGCAACAATATAATAACGACGTTTCAGTTAACTTTCGTTCTCCTAAGTGCTCTTCTTATCGTACATTTCTTTCCCCCACTTGTACAAATCATGACGTAACCGGTCTGCACGGACCAAACCTTTTCTCAACTCTATCAAGTTTTTTACGTACTCGTGTTGCCGTTGAATACTAACCTGCAAGTAATTAATCAAATCTTCTTGCAATGCCAATAGCTCCTCGTTGTTTTCGCCTTGAGCATCGGACTCCGGTATTATGCCCAATTGATGGGCCTCGTACTTCTTCAAAGTATCTGGCAAAGCAAAAAATGGGTCTGTGACGTCAGAACCATCAGCTGTCGAAGACGATATTGTATTAGTTGACGCAGCTACTCCAGAATTCAGCTCGCTCTTCAATGCGGGTTGGTGCGATCTCTCGCTGTCCTTGCCATCTGTTCTGGCCTTTTCATTCTCCTCGTATATTCTCTTTTTTCTATCGTCATCAAGGCCGTGGTCGTAAGACTTCAACCCCAAGTTCTCCTCCAAAAGATAAAACCAATCTTCTCCGTTGAGCACCTGAAGCAATTTGTTTAACCAGTTTAATGTATCCTGCTCCACCTCTATCAACTCGATGAGATCCATGCTAAGTCTATGGAATACCGTCAGTTTAAAAGTCCTGGAAATTGCCGGGTGCGAAATAATCTCGCTGGGATGTTCAATAGGTGCCAATATATCAGACAACTTTATACTGGCCAAGGGATTCTCATTGGGGACTTTCAAACCACTACCACCACCAACGATACCACTGCCACTGCCATTGACCTTAGAGTCTACGCCACCTAAAGTACTGTTCTCATCGGAATCGTTGCCTTCGTCGTTGTCTTCTTCGCTGTCCAGAATCTGCGCTATGGCGTCCAAAGCAGTGACAGTTCTTTCTGGCTCGTAGAACTCCTTCCACTTCCGCTTGTTGCGCAGTGTTATTCTCTGCAAATCGGCATCCACAAATACCAAGTGGTCCTTGCCCTCGTATTCCACCACTCTGGATCGAAGTCCCTCGCGCTCCAATTCAAGCTTGTTACCTCTATTGCTCTTAAGCCGAGGGGAATTGAGATGGTCTGGAAGTTTAAGTGACCGGGTGAGCACAGCTTCCTTGAACCGCGATATTATGTCTATCGAGGTAGTATCAAGCATTATGTGTGAGTGTTTTGAATACTGGAAGTATGAATTATATTATGACTGGAATGTTCTGCCTACTATGCTTATACACGATTAGATATATGGTGACTGGAGGTGCTTTTATCTGCTCTGGCTTCACCAGTTAGGGCATTTAATTCACCACAAAACTGGGAAAATACACACTTAAAGCCCCAAAGAGAGAAATCACGAGCATAGAAAATTAAACACAGCAAAACCACATGACTATCTCTATTACTTGCTGCTGACATAAGCTACTCCCCCGGTTTTGAATCCTTTTTGGGGTCCCTCACATTAAGTGCACTAAGTTTTCTTAGAGGGTTGTAGTAGTATCTAGTTTGCCATCGAGTGACTGAGCTTTGCACGATACATCATATAAGGGACAGTGCGTTTGACTAGGTTCCCTCAATAGAAGGTGTGTGAGTGGAATAGGACGAGTCAATTAAAGGGTATTGTCTTTCTTCCCTAAGGTGGGAATAAGATAAGGAGGCAAACCGAGTTTCAGTCTGTGTATTATAAGCCACAGTCTCTACAAGATTTTGACTACAAGAAAGAATATATTGAAGGTGATACCGGTAAAACTTTGCTTCTGTTATTAAGCTGGTATAATTCAGTACTTTAAGAGATTTTTTCTGAAAAACTGTTGTTACACGTTGCTGTCCTTGGATCAAGTCAGATATTTTCAATTGTGGGGAAAAGGCGGAATAAATGCCAGACATACCTTCAGGGGACCAGATCTCCTATTTAATAGTGTACAATGCGCACAATGGCGAGTCTTTTAAGATCCCCAAACCCATCCGCTTTCACTCCTTCAAAAGCTTGAAGGCGTTCATTGCTGAGACCTTTTTGATTGAAGAGGTTGACCAGGCGTTTCTTCTTACTTCTTTTGGAATTCGACTTGATTTCAACCTAGTTAACGAGTTACAAGATGTGTTTGTGTTTGATAAGCGGCTATTCGCCAGCGTCTACGATACAGATGTAATTCTTGCTGGTCATTTGGGGGAGATGAAGCCTTTGCCTGCACCATTGCTGACAGTCAATTTGTTAAATGAACATAACGTAAGCTCTTTGACTCACAACCTTCGGCAGATCCAAGATTGGAGTCATAGATTAAAAAGAGAGGTTTCCAATAATGAGGATCACATCAAGAACTTGCAACGGGAAATAAATGTCATCTTTCGATCGTTGAACATAATATTCCAGTTTGGCTCTAACTTTGTTAGTGACAACGAGAAGAATTTTAATAATTTCTTCAACTATATCAAGCTCTTGAACATGAAGACTTTGCATAGGGATTGGGTGATTCATTACAATAAGTTAAAAAAGTTCCCTCAAGTACAGATATCCAACCACACTTTCAACTTGGTTGAATTTTTGGACGAAGAGAAGCTACTAGAATCAGCAGCTTTTATCAAGACCAATTTACCTATAATAATCAAGGCATTTAATGAAATGGGAAGTTGCATAACTGCTGTCAACGAAAGAAAGCTAGTTATCGATAAGAAAATCGAGGAAATGAGAAACAAGTCTATCGCTTTAGCAGACACAATAGTTATGAAGGATATATTGTCCTCGATAAACTCAACAGTTTCTAATATTGATCACGATATCGATAATTTGGGTTCAAATTTCAATATGAGTTTGAATAATATTGCATCTATTCATAATACGCACACTACAAATTCAATGACAACTTTGCAAACGTTATCAGAAAAGGTTTATGGACATTTAGAGAGTTGCAGACACTTGAAATTGGAGTTGTCAAAGGAGAGTGTTTCAGTATTCCATGACATTGCGCAACTTCAAATGAATATGGTTGAAGTACGTAACAAACTTAAGGTTGTTTCTGAACCACCTGCTTCTAATAGTGAAATCCCTATGAATAATAGTATTGTCATCACAAAAAATACCTTGAATGAACCAGCATTTTCATACTCCACTTTGAACAAGATAAAAAAATACGAGGATTATTTAAGTCTCTGTATTGATTTTCCACTTTTATTCGGTTTTTTGCTAATTGAAAAGCGGAGGCAATTTGAATGGTATGATTTCTATTCTAAGGGTATTGTGAACAATGTTTCGGAACAATTATCTCACATAATAGATCGAGAGAAGCAGTTTAGAAAATTATGGTTGAAAAAGATTGGGCATTTCTTGATGTTCTTGATTGAATACCCTTTAAACTCCCAAACACCCAATATTGATGTTACTTTGGTTGCGAATCATGAAAGCACACAGTTTAGTATACTTGAGAATATTCAAGTAGAGAGAAAGGATATTATGGCATATATTCATTTTTTAAAAAGTGGAAGCGTCTCTACCAGCAATTTTGCTGACTTATTAGAGAAGACCTACAAAGACTTGTTGAGATCTACTATCAACATGAAGAGATTAACCAAGATAGTACTGTCGCTTTCATCAGTTGATGAGAATGGAACAGAGGAATCTCTGAATTCACAAGAATCAGAATATGACCACAATTTGGTGAAGGGATTAAAAACCCGAATCAAAAAGTTAGAAAATTTACTACACCAACAACAATACAAAAATCTCTCCAATTGGCCTGTGACTAGAAATTCACCTGATGTTGATGCTAGGTTCAGCATGATTATTGATCTGTCTATGCCCCTAAATCATACTTTCCCAGCCTTACCGAAAACAGTTTCTTCCGATCCTACAAAATTATTGCAGCAGAGAAGAGACTCTCGTACGGATGCTGTTCCAACAACCACAAATGGATTAGATACATCTGTGATTGATAAGCATATTGATAATATTCGTTTGAGAATGGAGAACAAGGAGTTAAGGGAAGAGATAAAATCATTTACTTCTGTGAAGGCATCACAAGATAAATTGATCCAAGAATTAAGAGCAGAGATTGAATCGCAGAAAGAAGCACTGGAAAGAGCAGAGCAAGAATTGACGAGAACAAAAAGGGAACTTGAAGATCAACAACATGACTCCAAGTTGGATAAGAAAGAGTTGGAGAGTTTGAAGATAAAGGTACAGCATCGTGAGGACCGGATTAAATCGTTAGAATCAGAAGTTAAATCCACTAATGAGTTGACAGAAGCTTCGAAGACGGATAACAAGAGATTACAGGATATTATCTTGAAATTAAAGAATGATAATTCCCATTTGTCAACTATGAATGCTGATCTTATGTCCAATATATCAGCAAAGGATACAGAAATAGCCAAAGAACGTAATCAGATGGACCAAGATGTTACAAGAATCCAAGCACGATTGGATGAAGTAACAGAGGATTATGAGAACCTAATGGAGTTAACAGCATCAAAACATAAGAGTAATGATGCAACACTTAATAACCTCCATATGGCTATTATGTCCCTACTCAAATACATTACTGAGATCGCGGATGCTTTGTTTTCCTACTTTTTGGAGACTTGCCTTGTATTAGAATCCATGGGTTTATTGCTATGTAAGGAGGATGATATTTTTAAGATTTCACGCGTAAAGGGATTGAGATCTAAACAGCACGGGAAGACGGGAAATGAAGACGATTCTGATATAATTTCTGACATACCAACTACGTCTGTTGTTAAAGAGATCGAGCATCTTTTAGAATGGAAGCAGACAATAATGCAGAGTTTAAAGTCTCTAGATTATGCGGAGTTACAGACACCACCCTTATCTGCTAGCTCTAGTGGGGATGGTAAATTGAATGAAAGATCGACTTATTTGCTCAAGTTAATCAACGACACATTTCCAGGTGCTTACGAAGAGAATGAAACACTGATAAATGAGCCTGAAGCATTCCTTAAGGCCATTAAGTTTACAAATAACGTATACATACACGATGATAACAGTTATAAGCGTTTTTTCCTCAATGCGATTGCCAAAAGATTCAGGGATGTTGAAGGTTTTGCTAAGAAACAGACCAAGGAGAATAAACAGCGTACACAAGAAGCTCTAGAAATGAGTGCCAGATTGCGGTCCAAAATGACGATGAAGAATTTCCAAGTGGATGATTTGGTTCTCTTTTTGCCAACTCGAATAGATGGTGATGATTCAACAACATTAGCCGTTCAGCCATGGGCAGCATTCAATATTGATGCACCGCACTATTTCCTTGATACCAGCGAAGCAGCAAAGCTTGTGAATCGCGACTGGATGGTGGGCAGAATAAGCAACATTGCCCATCACCATGTCACCAAGGAAAACTTGGACAATAAAGACGAGAATCCCTTTCATTTGGGATTGGGAACAAATTGGTATATGATAACGGCCAGCGAAGAGTCGGAAGGTAAGTCAATAAGGTAAACGGAAGATGTATATGCATGCATTTCATGAATAAATAAGATTGTTAGGATATTGATGGGGGGAGGGGAGGTACTATTCTAGGTACGAGATGAAGACAAGTATAAACCAATTTGGGAGATCTATGGAACATTATTAAATAAGTAACTGACACTCTCACCATTATGCAATCTTCTGATGGCTTCTGCTAACACTCCACTAATATCGATGGTATGCAATCTAGGACACTGGGAGGCGATATCATCCAAAGGCAAAGAGTTGGAGCATACAATTCTATCCAATTTGGAGTTGTTAAGTTTGGAGATGGCACTGCCAGAGAAGATACCATGGGTAACAATTGCAATTACCTTCCGAGCACCATTTTCCATCAATATTTCTGCTGCCTTGCACAATGTTCCACAGGTGTCGGCCATGTCGTCGACCAAGACACAGATCTTTCCAGTGACATCACCCACCAAAACCATTTTGGACACTTCGTTCGCCTTTTGTCTTTCCTTGTGGATTAATGCGAAATTGACATCCAACTTATCGGCAATCGATGCTACTCTTTTCGCTCCTCCGGCATCGGGAGAGACTATGATCAACTCCTTGACGTCATAGTTCTCCTCAATGTATCTGAGCACACTTGGCTCTGCGTACAAGTTGTCGACAGGGGCTCTAAAGAAGCCCTGGATCTGGGATGCGTGCAAATCCAACGTGATTACATGATGGCACCCGGCAATCTGGAGTAAGTTGGCAATCAACTTGGCGGTAATGGGGGCTCTGCTCTTATCCTTTTTATCCTGTCTTGCATAAGCAAAGTGTGGAATAACTGCTGTTATCCTCCGAGCACTGGCCATCTTACATGCGTTGATCATCATCAATAATTCCATCAAGAAATCGTTGATTGTATGTTCTCCGCTTCCTGTCTGGATTATGTAAACGTCTTCATCTCTGACCGACTCTCCGATGGCCACGGCTGTTTCCTGGTTGGTATATTGAAATGCTCCTACTCTTGCAATTGAGATGCCCAACTTGGAGGCGATCAACTTGGATAATTCGGGATGCGAGTTCCCTGTGATCAATTTGATGGTATTGGGCGCAGCTGTGGGCATTTTGGCTCAACCGTTTATGGTATATATATAAGGCTTTATTATGTCAAGTTGTATCACATTCTCAAGTCTTTAGTGAGTGATGAGTTGTAGTCTGAAAATTTGGATAAGAATCCCACCCCCCAGCTACAGACACAAAACAGGCAATACGATACTGTGCAGGTCGCGATACCGATTGCAAAAAATGCATTAACATTACATTATCTATACTACTAGATTAATGGTAGGTGGTAAATGGTCTTCTTTAACGGTATTAAATGCATTTATCACCCATACGAGGCACAAAGAGTGAAGGGCCTCTTTATAGAAATAGGTAAATTGATGAGTAAAGTAAAATTTATCGTTCTGAGGAGGAATGTCTTTGCTTGTCGTAGAACGCAACGCTTCCCATTGATTGTATTATATTCAGATTCTAGTAATACGCCGGTCAATGGCAGCTTAAGTTATTCCAGTTTCAATAGGCTTCGCCCCCCACCATTTAACCCATTAGAAGGGTAAAAGGGTATATGAACGGCAAGATAAGCCAATGCCGTAAGGCAGTCTCGAGCGTGTCGTTTGTCTTTTCTAGAGGAAGAGAAGACGGGCAGTATACATCATTATACCAAGTAAACCAAGAATATGTTGTTACTTTGCTCGATTCATAATGTTATTTTCTCCGTTGTACCTTTTGAGATGCTCGTTAAAGCCTCCAGATAACCCCCCCCCCCAGGTTGAGTTTTCCCTTAAAAATGCAATCAGAAGCTAAACTCGGCCACGTTGAAATCTTACATCCTAATGAAATGAGATTCGATTGTAATTCTACGATGATTGTAATTCGATTATTGTAATTCGATTATTGGATGAATTTGCTATTATCAACGTCAGGTGTCATTCTTTATGAAATGTTGATTTTACTATTTCCACATCAAGCCATCTACATTGAATGATGGAAAGATTTCTTTACTTATCCAGACAGATTAGATCTGCATCAATACTAGATATCACAGTATCCCTTACATAAACGACGGATTGTATCTTGGTCACTTAAAGCAGCCTTTTTTAAAACCCATGAAGAATTATTCTCCTTACTTCATACGGTCCAACGCAAGTTTCATTCTATATGAATAAGAAAATCCCCAAAATCTTCAATACCTCAAGAAACAGGTGCTTGCTTTAGTTAGTAATTTCAATGATATTACTTCGAATCCAAAATACATACGATGGACTTGCAAGTTGCTAATATAAAACTGGGTTTTGGCTATGACGTGGTGGTTAATCTTTTAACATTTGAAAATCCAAAGAATTAAGCCTTTCGACCAAAGAGAAATGAGGTATTTGCTATAGTTACAAGGTTGACCTCCGAAAGCGATTAAGTAAAAGTGCCATCTTTTATGTCCCAAAGGTGGATGAATCAGAATACCATGATGATTCCTTCCAGATACAAAATTCTTTGCCATAATACCCAAGAAAATCTATTGAAGCATACCTTATAGTATCAATTCAATGATACTTAGTGTTAAGGTACCAGATGCTATTGCTATATTCTTCCAGGTATTGAGAAAGCAAACTATTTAGGCGACGTAATTCTATACCTAGAAACAAGATACCATTATATTACTTGTACTTTCATGCAATATGGAACATGGATCAACCAGGTTAGTAAGTCAACAAATAAGGAGGTCCGTGTTACTCCCGTTAACTATTTTTTTGTGTTGGAAATGACTACTCGTATTACTACCAGAGAAAGAGTGCAATATGCTCCCTCTTACTAATAAACTTGTTCAAGAAAAGGATAAAATCTTCATCTGGCAATTAGACTTCTTTCATTTTCCCTTCCCGATTCTTACTCCATCAAAGCATCATTTATCTTGGATCAAAACTCAAGTATAGGGATCTTCAAATTTGTTGGTAATAAAGTGCGGTATGAGAGGTCATACACCGTAACTGACGGATATGAATTCTTGCCACTCTTTAGGGTTTATAATTAAGGTAAATACATGGATAGATTGTAATGCCTTGCAATGATTTATAAGGCCTGAAACCTTCACTTTTTAATTAGAAATCGTGCAGCAACTTTTTAGGATATCGAAGAAATGAAGTAAATACATCAGTACCTGCCACCCTATACGGGAATCTGTTTTTAATTAAACCCGATAATGAGTCATCAGGCAACAGTAAAGGAACTCTTGGTTGCAAATTGATCGATCATACACCACAGAATAAAATTGATACAATAAATATTGGGTACTACAGCAAAGTGAAATTTGATCAATAAATAAATATGTTAATAAATAAATAGTAAGATGTAATCTTCTTGCAGAATAAAAATCAGACAACCTAAACATCAGCATTGATTTGAGGAGAAGAATCATTTCTAATAGGCACGAGTCATATTTATGATCATTCTCCAATCAAAGCTAAAAATCTACCAGAGCATTCTAGGCGCGATCACAACTTAGCTTTTGGAGCCAACAATCCCTGAGACAACACATCCTTCATTTCAAGAGCGGATTCGGTCAAGTACCACTTAAAGTGGTCGCTTCTCAAACCGTTTCCTCTCTTTGCACTGATGTGGACATGAAGCCATTCATTATTGATCAAATATGCCAATCCAAAACCTTGATCAATAACTTGCGACCAACCCCAACTTTGGAAGTATTCGGAAGGAACTTGCGAAGATGAAATGTACCAAGTCGAAGAATAGGAGTAAACTGGGTCAGTGAAGATTTCGGGAATATCTTCTCCAGGGGTGATCATTTGCTTCAAACCAAACAAATGACGGTCAACACCACGCCCATCGGCAGCTTCAACCAAGTACTTTACGTGTTGCTTGGCAGCAGCAGTAAATGTAGCAACTTTTTCTTCAATGGTACTTTCAGGGTTACTCCAAGTCTTAACAAATGCAGCCAGCTCAATGGAAACAGTACGACCAGTTTCGGTTCTACCCTTAAGGAACTTACGGGTGGCAGCCGATTCGTATGTAGGTCTGATTTTACCAGTGAGCTTGTAGTAAGCCAATTGCATCATCAATTGAACATATGCATCAGGAGAAACCTTGAATTGCTTGATCAAATTCTTCCCATAGCCATGGAATTGGAAGATTTCTTGATCGTGGGTGGCAATTGTGGCTTCAAACTTGGTGACAGCCAGGGCGATGTTTTGTCTTGCAACAGGGTCCAAGTCGAAGTGCAAAGTTTCAGGTAACAATGCCAGTGGCAACTGTTCCAAGGTCAACAGGTTTACAAACAGATCGGGGTCTTCCTTTTGGATCAGGGCAATCAAGTAATTGTTCAATTGCACGGTAGGGGTTGCGTCCATTCTAGAATGTTCTCCCAAGAAACCAGAGTTCCCGTTGGCAGAGACAAAGAATTCTAAAGGCTTGTCGAAGAATCTGTTACGGCCATTTCCGTGCCAGCAGTTCTTAGACTTTTCTTCAATAGTAATGGGGTAGTTATCGTCCAAACAGATTACAAATGAGGAGGCAAAAATGGTTTCCAATGAAGCGTCATTGACAGGAGACTTAAGCAAGTTTTCATAAGCGGCCAAGTATTCATCCCTGTTCAACGAAGTCAACGCACCAACTGGAACGCCCTCAGGTAAGTTGGAGTTCTTGATCAATTGCAATTGGTTGTAAAGTTGTGTCTTCGACAAAACCTTACCAGTTGCAGGGTCATGGTGAGGAACCTTGTAGAAGTTGTTCTTGTAGATCACGACAAAGTATCGGTGATCTTCACCAGGATACACCTTGGTGATGTCAGAGCCCTTAGCTGGGACTCTCGAGTTGTTGAACATATAGTGGAATGCGTTCATACAGTATGGGTTACCCTTGATGATTTCAGGCTCCAAAGTTTCTTCTTGAACCTCAAGCATAAATTGAATGGTGTAGTGGGCAAGCAATGTAGCCTTGTACAATTGGTCATGACCAATAACATTGCGCACATCCTTGTGGGAGAAAAAGTACGAAACATAGGGCACCACAGGATCGCGGTAGCTCATGTAGGCCCAGTCATCCCACCATTCGGCCAACCAGTTTTCTTTGTCCTTTGCAAAATTCTCCAATCTCTGTTGCAAGACGGCACCTGCACCGCCTGGAGCTACAAACTCCTCCACCTTAGCCTTAGTGGAAGCCAATTGCTCGGGGGACAAAAATGGAGTCACTGTTCTCAAGTACTTGGCAGCTGTCTCCTCAAGTGTAGGTACTGGCAACTTGGGCAACTGGCCCTGGTACTTGAAGAGGTCGCCCTTAATGGCAGAGGTAGAAAATTGTTTAATGGAAGTGCTCATCATGCCTCTCGTAGTAGCCAATCGCAACTTGCTCAACATGTTACTTTTAATTCCGTTTTGCCCAACTCTTCTTTCGACTAGAGTCTTACGAGGTACGGATGTGCTCCTTAAATAACTTTTTTTTTTCGGGATCCAACAAGCAAAAGGGAACGTGTGGTGGTTATAGGTTGTTTTCCAAATCTCCGTCGGCCCACCCCACACTTCGGGGTTTTGTGCCGTTTCGTAAGTATGCACGACCCGATTTTCCGGAGTTGGATAACAAAGTGTGAGTGAGAGGCTGTAATTCATTAGTTATTGGCAAGTGGGGGAGGGAAGAGGTTATCGGAAGAGTCTCCAAAGCATTAGAAAAAAAAGGTTAATAAAGAACTTTGTAGGAAGAAAACATAATTCAATTCCCCAAGGAATATAAGGGTATTTTTCTTCTTCTTTTTGCTCTCATTTTTTAATTCCGTCTTCTACATCGACAAGTACAGTTGCCACTGGTGCTGTCATTGCCTTTGGCAATGCCATCGGTCCAGGGACAGAGATGCCGTAGAACCGAGGAAATGGGTGAGAGTGAGAGAATGTGAGAATGTTAGAAAAGTGAAAGAAATACTGAATTGTGATTACGTGAACGTTGTCAGTACTTCCTGCACAACTGCCCATTCTGGTTGATCCCCGGAGTTTCTTGCTCAACGGTTCCATTGAGGGGTGTCCGGGTAACCGTGCCTTTGGTGGTCGGATGGAAATGTAAAAGATGGAGCATGTATACTGCCTCGGTCCACAGGAGGTAGTGGATGTGAGAAAATATACTGGAAGGTGAAGAATTTGATTGTACTTGGGGAAAGTAGCATTGCATGAGAACTAACTGAGGACAGTGTGAGTACCAAATGAGTACTGTATGAAGCTCCCAGTGTATTGTTCTATTCAAGAAGCCATCAACGTAGTATGAAAGTGATATGTTTTACGAATTTGACACATGAGTTGACCCTAAATCAAACCCTCTCTATTTATAGAGGGTTTTCTACTAGACTCACTTAATTAACAAAAGAATTAATATTATTTCTCTACTCAAATTACAATTGTGTAAATGAAGAACTTCTCAATGGTAACTAAGCTCTTTTGTTTTGGCTTTCCTTTCCAGCTACTAGCATGCTCAATTAAATATACAACTTATTTTATCTTTTAGCTTTCACTAATTCACCATCAATTCCCCTCCGTTCAACGTTTACTCCACTACGAGATTCGTCCATCTTGCAGGCCCACCACCCCCCTTCTCATGTGGTCGACTAGTCCTCCACCTTTGGTGTTGGGTACCCTACAACAAATGCTTGTAGGCCAGAGACATTCTATGCTTAATACCGATTTGCCGATACGTCTAATTTTGTGTAACCAATTTAATGCCGACCGTGATCTCCGAAAAATCGCCATTATGCCGACACAAAATTATCGATGCGGAACGTCAACCAAATCTTACCTCATCTTTCTCCACCAACTCTTTGGTATTACCTACCACAATTAGAGCAAAAAATATAGGCGCATCTCTGGTGGGCACTACTGATAGTACATCTCCCCTCCACCGCGGTCCTTCTGCCATACACTACACTCCCTCCCCCCCATTTCTTATATCGAGTGACACGTGCTATTCCAATGAAGGAAGACATTTCTGGAGTGCAGACGGCTCTAGGCGTCGTCTTTCTAGTGATATACGTCATCATTCTATCAGTGGCATTTTCTGGGTTCTTTTGCATCGTTCGGTCATATTCTGTGCCTAAGAAGTTGGTGAGTCCACCACTGACTTCATCATCCTCAAAATTGGTGGTTGACGAAGAACTGATCGATCGCGATGACATGGGCGAATGTGACAATAACCTCTGCTCAATTGGAGTAACTATTATTCGTCCCATCAAAGGCATTGATCCCGAGATGTCCAGCTGTCTCAGATCATCGTTCGAACAGCTGTATCCCCACGATAAGTTACAGATTCTCTTATGTGTCGATGATGCGCTGGATGCTCTGATTCCCTTATTGCATCAGATCTGTAGCGAATACCCCCACATAGACCTGGAGGTGCTAGTGGGCCACGACTACTACGGACCTAACCCCAAGGTGAATAACTTGTACAAAGGTGTTGAAAAGGCAAAGTTCGACTTGTTGTGGATAATGGATTCCAACGTCTGGGCCAATCGCACTGTGTTGCGGAACAGTGTAATCACTTATCAATTCCAATTAAACAACGGCGCAAAGGTCAATGACTCTAGAAGAGTCAAGTTGGTGCATCATGTACCCACAGCACTCAGCGTAGCCTCTATCAACACACCCTCGACCAAGTTTCTTGGTGCTGAATTGGACGAGATGTTCCTTCTCACCAGTCACTCCAAGTTCTATATACTGTTGAATAACTTATCGATAGCGCCTTGTGTCAACGGGAAGCTGAATTTGTATGCCAAATCTGACATTGTGGCGACCGTCCGAGGTATCCACTCACAGTCGATGCCCACTAAATTCTTCGGTCACCAAAAGGTCATCGACGATGCCGGCAACTCAAAGCATATAGACTTTTTTGCAAGGTACATCGGAGAAGACAACATGATTGCCATAGGACTCTGGGAGCAGTTACACGGCCGTACGTCTGGATTGACCGGCGATATCGTTGTTCAGCCACTTGGCGGAGGTGATAACCTGATCAAAGACTATATCCAAAGACGAGTTCGGTGGCTCCGGGTTCGGAAGTATATGGTTTTGATGGCCACATTAGTGGAGCCTTTGACCGAGTCTATTGTGTGTGGTATCTATGGCACTATAGCTGTGAGCACGCTCTGGTGGGGCCAGTGGTTTAAGTGGCAGTGGTTCACGTTTCACATGATTGTGTGGGTGATTACCGACTACATCCAGTACCACACATTAGTGGGCATAATATGCCAATACAAGAACGTGCCAATCTGGTTGCGGGAGGAGCAGCTTTCGTGTCTCAGACGACCAGCGTTGCAATGGTTCTACATATGGATGACTAGAGAGATGTTGGCTTTGCCTATCTGGGTGATGGCTATGATTGGGCATGAAATAGACTGGCGGGGGATGCCCTTCCGTATCAAGAAGGATTTAACGGCGGAGGAGTTGTAGTAATAGAGTATATAGGGCATATAATAGAATAGAATAGAATAGAATAAAATAGAATAGAACGAAGTAAAGTGCAAAATATAGAGATCAATGTGTAAGCGTTTGTCGAAGGGAATGACTCCCTACTATTTTTGTGAGAATCAACGGATATGTAACTAAAAGTCGGTTGTAATGAGAATGGAATTCACCAATGGCCGATTGCGTTCTATTTATAAAAACACAGATTGGTGCTCAAAAGTTTTAAACTTGATGGTTCATAGAATTCTATTAATGTAGAATGATATTGTTGCAAAGAAGAGTTATTAATTCTATAAACTTATACGCCAAACGGTACTCGTTTGGTTAAATAGTAAATGGAACTGCAATAGAAATTGCAGCTAAACGTAAAAGTAGCAATAATTATTAGTGTTTTAGTTTCTAATTGATTCTTTTCTCGGTGCCCCTCTTTGAGTGGAATTGAAAGTGTTTGGTTGGTGATACTACTTTTGATACTCTTTATGATATTGTGATAGGGGTTGACACAACAATTGAGACTGCACGTAAACGATACTCTGATACTGTCATTAAACTCGATTGATCGAACTGAAACAGTCGTAATCTTAATCTGTTTCAGATGTCTCAATCCGTTATATGGAATGAAGCCACAATACATGTGAAAAGACCCTGCCCCTGTTTCTGGTATCGCCCAAGGGGTGCCGATCGGTAGATCTGATAATTTTAACATGTACATTCCATAATGAGACACCGGTACCAATGACAGGCTCGAAGGCAATAGACTCATATAGGGCATGTTCTAGAACCTTGGCTGGTGAACTGTACCCCCTTGGAATACACCCTTGGAAAAGCGACACAGTATAGTCGTGATCATCTGGTACCATGAGTACACAGAATACGGACAATGTACCAGACAAGGGTCGAATAGGATACCAAATCGACAAGAGGCCCGAAACAATGGCAGAGAAGCGAAGTAGAGGTCAATTTAATGCAAATATAGCAGAACAAGTGTACAGAGTACTTGTGTATTTGGAAGTCTATTTCGTGATAGTGTATGGTTTAGCGATGGAAGTGTACGAAGGAGGAAAGTGGGGATTGTACATGGTGATTTGATTTACATGGCGATGAGATTGGACGTTCTGAAACTTGATACTTGATATGGATGGATCGAGCATAGACAGTAAAGTAGCGAATTACGCAGCTTAATGAAATATGTAAAATGCTGTGGTATACTGGTCCATACAAGTGCACATGTCACCATTTATATGTATGAGAACAATTGTGGACATATGTGTGCATGTGTGTGAATGTGTGTGAATTCATACGCGTGCAGAGTGGTAGAAGTTTGGTGGATGTGGGTATGTAAATATCTGCCAGTTTACACATCTGTACTGATGTACATACATCTGGTGATGCGTGAGGTCTAAACATACGTACGTTGTCCATTCTCCAACGTATGTATGATTTATTCTATCTCCAGCACTGTACTGCACTATACGAGACTTTACTGTACTATACTTTACTGTACTATACTTTACTGTACTATACTTTACTGTACTATGTATTACTGTACTAACTTTACTTTACTGTACTATACTTTATTTTACTGTGCTCTACTGTATTATACTGTATTATACTGTTCTATACTGTACTATACTGTACTATACTGTACTATGTTCCTTACTATATTCTGTACACTAAAGTTAGCAATAGACTAAACCACGCACTCTCTAATAGTTAACATTTTATCTGCCACTGTCACTCGTCTTCACCTCCGCTTTGCTTGCTTCCCCCTTTCGCCTTGTCACGAAAGACTATTTTTATCTCTGGTGCGCATTTCCGAACCAGAAATTACATTCACCACCAATAGAACCCTGTCAAAGTCATAATCAGTTAATGTAGAACTACACTCCAGCTACTTCCACCAAACTAGTAGACCAGTGATCGACTACACAGTAGCTGTGGACCACAAGTGGTACCTTTTAACCAGTACATCTTAGCAGATACAGTACACAATAGATTCTGTATCACATCTCGCTCCTCCCTTTTCCCACCAAGAAGAGTGCATTCCCCAATTCCGTACGCGACTCAAAGTGAAACACCATCAACATCAGCAAGGGAACGACCACCAGTGCCGGCCATAGAACTCAGTGGCTTACTTCACATCTCGTCCTGGTGCTTCTCCAGCTTCTTATATTCGTCGCCAAAAAAAGATAAAACTGGCTCTTCCGTTCACTCAGTGCATAGGAGCTCCACTTGTTGGCGTATTGCAACACTGGTCACCGTTGTGAAGTTTACGTGAATTATTTTTGTTGTTACTATTATTATTACTATTATTATTACTATTACTATTAATACTATTATTAATTCTAATTTTGCTATAACTAGAACAGAAGGATCTCCACAACGAATATTATCCTATCAGTACTTCTCCAGCCAAACACCACAATCACTACACAATCCAACAAACAGTTAGTCCAACTGTGTGGTAGAATAATCACTTGGTGAATAATAATCAGTACGCGAAAATAGCATCCATTTGATCCGCTCGAAAGGTCCCTCCCTGGCCCACCAGAAAACCGTCAGATACCGTTCTTTTACCATCGATCAGTCCCTTTCTATCAATTCATTCACTAAAATTCCCATCAAATCCATACTTTCCACTCGTCCATCCATCAACGCCTAGATGACGACTAATATGAGACCACTTTCACCTCCTCCTACAACCGCCAGTCCCGGTCTATCCAACATCAATGTTGACCCTTCACAGCCAGGCTTCATCCAAGAGATCCTGTCATGCAAAAAGTGCTCGCTTCCCATCTACGAGGGCCACGCGTACGAACTTGGAGACGACCGTTGGCACATCAATTGTTTTACTTGTTCCAAGTGCGCAATCTCCCTCGGATGCAACTCCAACTTCCTCGTGCTAGGAAATGGTAATCTCATCTGCTCTAACTGCTCGTATAACTGCAAACAATGTGGCAAGAAGATTGACGACTTGGCCATCTTGACAGGTGACCAGGCCTACTGTTCAAACTGTTTCAAATGCCGTCTGTGTAAAAAACAGATTGAAGACTTGCGGTACGCCCGAACGTCCAAGGGTCTCTTTTGTATGAACTGTCATGAGAAACTCGTAGCCAAAAAGAAGAAATATGATGCTAGAAAAAAGGCTGCAGCCAGAACAACTAGCGGGAGTCTTTCTCCGCAAGACAGTGAATATACAAACAATACCAATGGCACTATTGGCACGCCAGGCACCGCTCGTGACGGAACAGCTAATGGCAGAAATACTACTGAAAATGGCCATTTCAACCTTTCGCTTTTACAACACGAATCCTTTGTCAACGATAATAATTCAATTAGCAGTGAAAACTTACCCACTACCAATGACGATACAAGCAGATCTAGTGTTGGCCAACTTAATGTGTTAAGTGCTGGGTCCGACTCCAAAAGAACCAGTTCCCATGTATTTCAACACCAAAATGAGTCGAGCTCTTCAGTCAGATCAAAAGCTAATAAATCGTTACCTCCTCCACCTCCCTCTGATTCATTACCTCCATCACCAGATGTTCAGTACACGCCGAGAAATATAGCTTCTCAAGCGGGAACTCCTTCCCAATCGTCACTCCACGGCATTTCTACGCCATCTTCTGTTGTTTCACGGCCTACTAAGAACCGCACGGTAACCTCTGCCTTGTCTGCCCCAAGTATTGATGATGTGATGGAAATCCCCGATGCTACTTCTAAGAACGTATATGAATCTATTGAAGAGGTTAACGATTCCGATGACGAGTTGAACAACCGTAAACTACAGAAATTAAACGCAAAAACGACTTTGATTGACCAGCAGAGGAGTTCAGCCGTTGCTCTTAGTGACAAAAATCAATCTGGATCGCTGATATTCTTGGATATTATCAACACTGATACTGACACTCGTGAGCAAAATAGCAATGGAAGTGAAAATGTACCAAAATTACAACCTCCATTATCGTTGTCTTCAGGAGATGCTGCCAATAGTAGCAAGCAACAAAGCGCAAGCAACAAGACTAGTTCTGCATCTTCAAGTGTCACAACAAATTCTTTGGGGACAGGTAATAATAACGAAAAACGTCTTTCCATATCATCTGCTACTTCATCTACGACTACATCGAATCATCCACATACAGACGTCACAACCACAAATGTTAATGGAAAGAGTATTCTTATCTTGTCCCCACATACAGCACAAGAACCACACTCAAAGTCACCTTCATTGCAACAACAGGGTCAAACATCCCATTCCGCATTATCTGACATGAGTTCTGCCCACGGAACTTTATTATCAAAAACCAATTCAACCTCTTCGACCAACATAGCTAATACACCCACTCAACCACGGATAGATAACCCATCATCAGCGACATCTTCAAAGGCTACACCTAAACCAGATTCTGGGAAGTTGGATGTTGAATTATACGCAAACTCTCGCTCCAGATCGAACTGTTCATCCCCCTTGGCAAAAGCAAATAGGCAGGCTCGTGTTGTTGAAGCAGATTACATTAATGATGACATTGAGGGTGACAGCAGTACGTTGAATGATGTAATTTCTACGCCTGTATTAGGTGAAGATTCTGATTTCCAATCTTATGTTCCCTCTACCCCAAGCAAACCCAACAAACTTGCACCTAAAGAATCCAGGAATGATAACGAAGTACCACCACAGACAGGAACAAGTTCAAAAGGCACTCGGGGGTTGGGATTGGAAGGTGTTGGAAATCTTGCTGATTACCAGGAGTGTATTGATTATTTAAGAGAACAACAAGAGATCAGACAACAGGATCTGGACAGCACAAACACCACCATTGTCACCAACACCGATCCCTTTGAAGGTGGTCAGAGTGTTGCAGCTTCAAACTCAACATCTGAAACTTGGGTAAGTATTAATTCTCCAAAGAATTATCGTACAATATCCACATCTTCCAATGATGAACATAATCTGCAAGTTAATACAAATGGTCTTGGAAGAAGGAATACATTTATGAAATCCGCAAAGCTTGGCCTTAGACATAAACCATCGTTATCAGGTGGAAATAAGGAGTCTTCTACAGGCAAATTGGCCTCTTTCTTTAAATCTTCAAGAATCAACGAAGATTACGAACAATCACCTAACAATACTAATTCCACGACATCACCACCTAGAAGTCACAGAAGGCAAACATCCGAATCTTCTATTATCAGTGGGTCTGCATTTGCTACACCACCATTGCCTTCACCTCTGTCCAATTTCAAAGACCATTTCCGTTCTGGTTCAGACAGTGGTCAATTTTTATCTAATATTGAGAAAATTCCCGACTATCCATATAATGCAGAACAGGATATACGCAGGGAGCAGATTACAGATGATGTCAGAAAGCTAAGGATTGAAAAATTAAGATTGACAGATCAATTAAAGGAAATTAAGAGCAAAGTCACTCTAGAATCTGCTAAGTATGACGGTCTTCTTAAAGACATTGAATCATTAGAGAAAAAGAAGAGATCATTATTGGATTCTAACATGGTATTGACGAAACAAAACCAACAATTGGAGCAAGTATTGAAGTTGGAAAAGCAAATTTCAAAGGATAATGGTTTATTATATGACAGTAACTCTTCCGCATTCAATAGTGGATTATCCAACGCACAATTAGTTACTATTCTTGATGAGACCGAACCTTTGGAAACTAGTAAAGCCACACGGTTGAAGTTCTGGAGAAGACCCAAGGTTAGCCTTACCGGAGCTGGGATGTCAACCCAGAATTATGGCTCCAACACGGGATATGGCAACAACCAACAATTCCATGTAGGTCAGCAGCATTCAAATGGACATTTGAATGGTAACAGTTACAATAGTATGAATAACTCATTCCAATCCAACAATGCGCAGACATCTGAATTACTACCAATTCCCGACTCAGAGAAGAAGGGATCCATTGGTGGGTTTATTTCAAAATCTCGGTCAACCAACATTTTAGATTCGTTTTTGAATGGAGGCAATAACAGCCTGAGCCAGATAGAGGCCGATGACAGTCGTGAACAGGCACCGTTATTCAGCACCACACTACAGAAGCGTGCAGAATATGAGGGAGTCGAAGTTCCTTTGATCATCACCAAATGCTTAGCAGAGGTTGAAAAGCGTGGGTTGGATACCGAAGGAATCTACCGTATTTCCGGAGGTAACTCAGCGATTGTGGCCATAGAGAATGCGTTTGCTGGGTTGCAACTTGAAGATGCACATTCACTGGACAAGTTGGAGGAATGCTTAAGTGGTGACATTAATGCCGTTACATCTGCGTTGAAAAGATATTTGAGAAAGTTGCCAGACCCAATTATTCCCTATTCGCTTTACGATGATTTCATCAGTATCAGTGTTGACATCCCCCCCACCAACAAGGATAGACGAATTGGAGAGATGAGAATGAAGGTCATTGACCGGTTACCCCAAGCCAATAGGCGGACAGTGTTCCTCTTGTGCCAGCATTTGACTTTGGTCGACTCTTATTCACTGATCAATAGGATGGGATTCAAGAACCTTTCTGTTGTGTTTGCGCCTACTTTGGCCGGAGACATAAATGGAGAAAAGGAAATGCTCAACATGGGTCACCGGAACGAGATGACCGAGTTCTTGCTCACTAACTATTCACAGATTTTCGAGGAGTAGAAACGTGTATGAGCTCCTGTTTTATAATTTTGCTTGATTATGTCGATAGACACATAGACAGATAGACATACAATGGGATGGAAATAATTAAGTTACCAATTGAGGGCATTCTTATGTTACTATTGATTGTAGATTGGAGCAAGTATTAATTTGACTGAAGTGCCTATTGGATTGTTTGTATTATCCAATATATCTCTAAGTTCTACACTATGAATAGCAGTTATCTAAATTTCCCATGAAATGCATTACTGAATATACAGTTAATTATTACTACTTTCGGCATCAAAACTACCACCGCAGACAACATACTGGTGGTATATCAGCGCAGTCAATTAGGCCTAGGTCAGTTCACACCTCTGTGGAACCTTCAGTAACTACGATCCATTACGTCACCATCACTGAATTCAATAATCATAATAATGATCATAATAAAAATAATACTAATAAACTCAGCTCAGTCTCAAAGTCTCAATTATCCCATAACATTCATCCTAATTCATCCTATGTACATACAAACACCTAATCGTGATCAGTGGATATTCTTGATCTGTGGATTCAGATACATCTCAAGCCGGCGATTCCCGACTCTAAGGAGATGCTCCACCACGCTGAATGACTTCTTGGGGATCTTCTGGTTCTTCTTGAACTCTTCCCGGATGAATAGCCTCCAGTTGGGCTGGAAGTCCCGGGGTTTCGTCTTTACCATCCGGAAACACTTGCGGTAGAGACCCATGACCTCGCGCTGCAACCCTGATAATCGCGCCATTGGTATGGATTGGTATAGAAGTGCTCGACAGGGATATGCTTAGTATGGTGGTGCTTATACTCTGGGCTGGGAGTTTATACTGTACGTAGTCCGAAGAACCCTGGAGACTCTTTTTTCCTGCTTACGTCAGCATCTACCCCGGACTTAATAGTACATTATCGAGTGGAATATAGTAGTACAGTGTATATAGTGTATAATAGTGTACAATTGTGTATAATGGTGCAGCATAGTAGTACAGTGTATATAGTGTATAATAGTTTACAATTGTGTATAATGATGCAGCATAGTATTACAAGTACAACCTAGTATATATGGTTTATATAGCGTAACATATGATAGTAATCATATTATAGTGTATATTATCTTTCTGTATATTGAATAGCGTAAGATGTGATAATTAATAGTGAATACTCTCATTATACAACTCCGTTGTGGGTAACTCACACCGAGGATAAATTACCTATTCTGACCTAACGGTGGTGGCCCGTTTTATACTACTATACATAATTGCACTTAACGCCGTTCTTGTCAACGGTAGAATTAATCTATATTACAATGTATTATACCACATTACGGTATATCTTAGTGAACTATAGTATATTTCAGTTTATACGATATTATAGTATATTACAGTGTATTGCAATGTATATTATGTGATATAGTATCTTATAGCATCTTATAGTTTCTTATAGTATCTTATAGTATTGTAAACTATATTATAAAGCATTGCAGTGTGCAGTGTATTATAATGAATTATATAACATTTAGACTTATAGAAAACTCTGTTCTTCAAGCATCTATGCTTCCCATAGCATTCTACACTACATCGTATTTCTCCTCAACCTATCCATTATTAGCATATATTACTATTAACAGTGCTTGTCACACATACTTCTAGCCAGCATGTTCTCTACATGCGATATAACCCCAATACTATACAAAAAGCAAACAGAAACCCAACAGAATATCAATAGTAGATACTAGCAACTTATCATAATCAGCCCTAATTTGTGGCTGGATTTTCTTACTTCATGTTGGTAAAGTCAACTTCTCCCTCTCTGCATTCGCTGTGAGAACCACAGGTACATGCGTCCTTGTCTCTCTTGCCACAGACACATGCCTTACCAGCTGATGGAGCAACGTTTTCGGTGGCTGCCTTGTCACAGACACATTGCAAAGCAGGCTTCTTACCGCAGGAACAAGTGGCCTTCTTGGCACAAACACATTCAGCTTGAAAACAGGTCATCTAGGAATTCTATAAAATAGTTATGTGAATAGAAGTATCTCTTAATAGATAGTTAATAATCAATTTCATATGACTGATCTCTGAAAACTCTCTGGTATTTATACCGATAAAGAAGCGCTTTTGCGGTCCCAAAAGATCAGAAGATTAACACGAAACGGTAGCGCCAAACGACGAGAGCAGGCCAATAGGAGCTCGCTTGTTTGTCAGCGCCATCAGAAAAAGTAATGATTACAATGGGCTGCGAAATCTGGGGTAATACCAACTGGTAATAAATAATCCATTACTCATTAAAACCACTTGACTAAGTAATTAACCAAATATATAATTAACCGTCATCATCGTTCCGTAAACTCTTCAATCTGGTGTTCAAAAATGACCCCAAGTCGCTGGTGTCAGTTGAATCAGAATGGGTTTCGTTTCCACCAGGGCCATGTTCCACTCTGTTTGCTATAGAGGAAGAATGTGACATGTTGTGAAGAATTTCATCAAACATTGAACCAGATGGTTGCTCGTTTTCTGAATCTCCCTCCGATTCATGAACGCTATTTTTCTTATTATTATGGTCAAATTTCTCAGCAGCATCATCTTGCTGATGTAAAATGGAGTGGAACAACGTAGACGAACCTCCACTCGTTTCTAGAAATACGTTATCTTTCTCGCTGGGGCCAGGCTGCGCTTTGAATTCGATGGTATTTAGTTCTGGTGGCTCCATTTCTGCAGATGAGTTGGAGTCAACGGATTCTGCGTGCATCTGTGGCAAATGAGTACTCTGCAATTGCGGTGGAGCAAGTTCCCGTTCGTCCTTCCCAGTCTGCTGTCGCCATAATGGAACAGGTGTACGTATTTCAGATACCCCCACAGAAAGCTTACCGGATAATCTTAACGAAGTCCCTGCGGAAACAGAGTGACCGTGATCCTTGATTCGAGATCTGATGGGAGAGAGATTGTCGTCGTTCCGCTTCAACTGCGGCGTCATGCCAGATTCTAGAACGGGAGGTTCGGGCATTGTTGGAGAAGAATGTCTCCAAGCATCCAATTTCGCCGAAAAACGGCGCTCTTCCTCCTGTCTACGAGATTTTGGAGTTGTTGCTTTCTTAGATTTCTGCGGTGATATCGATACTCGGTGGTATCTGTCAAGCGATCGCCTGATTGTCTGTGTCTTGATAGGGTGTTTTCTTAACGGAGCCGATTGGAGATGCGGGGGTTCCATTGATAAACTGTCACTGTTGTCGTTTTTGTCACCCCATTGTGGTGTAGACTCGTCTATTGCTCCATGCTGATGCTGTTGTTGCTTTTGGTGGAATCTTTTGGAGGTAGTGGTACTTTCAAAAGTTGCTATTGAATCATCATCAGGCTCGGGCCTTTTTCTGAGCAATTTTCCATCTGTGGTCTCTCCATCCCCTGTGGGAGTACTGAAAGCAATTTTAGGGTATGTGTCCACGTTGTCTTTGCCAGGTTTCTCCAGATCTATCTGGGACTCGTAGCTCTCTATTTTGATCTGGGCAGACTGTTCAAAAAAGTACTTCCAAAAAGCAGAGTTATTGGTGATTTCGTCACATGTTTGCGAATATTGCTTGAGAATGGGAAAGATTTTATGGTTGATAACACTGTTGGCCTGACTGAGATGGCGATCTATTTCCTGGAGCACTAGGGTCTTTTCCTGGTCTAATCTTTCCAACTCTTCTTTGGCGCGTTCTATGGCATTGTTGTATTCTGGATCTATGGTTGTTTTTCTCCGGTGGGTAGAGGGCGCTATGGAATATCTTTTCATAGTTGTGCCTCCTGTTTATGTTGGTAGATGTTGTTCAAGATATTGATATCTAAATATTTTGTTATTCTTTGATATTATGGAACGCGTAAACCAGTATCGCAGTAACCAGTACGCTCACCACTCGCGTTGAATCCTCGCTAACCAGTACGCCCCTACACAGCGAACTTTTCCAATACTAAACTGGAGTATGGAATGAGGGGCTAAGAATGACAACAGTTAGAAGTGTTATCTATTTTGGTGAAAGGAGTGAGATACAAAAGTATGGGTAACATTATGTCAGTGTCATTTGCGCCCGAATGTACGCCTGCCAAGCAGAAGTATGATGAGTGTTTCAATAAGTGGTATTCCGAAAAGTTTCTCCAGAGTAAGTCATTGCACAATGAGTGTACCGACTTGTGGGATGAGTACATTAGGTGTGTCAATGCTGCATTAGCCAAACACGAAATTAAGCCTATGCTTGAGCAGGCGAGAAAGGACCAACCGTTCACAAGCGAGCAAATCAAGGAAAGTGCCACGGATTCGAAGAAATGAACAGAGGAACCAACCAGCTCGCTGTACATAGACAAGCAGTAGCTTCTGTACATAGTTAATGCTACGACAATATTTAAGATTCTTGAGACTAGAGGCAGAACCGTATAAAGCTATATCTTTCGAAATATCTATCTATCTTTCTAATCAAAGAGATATATACCGTTAACATACTATATATACCATTACAAATAGTATTATCACTAGTACATTTAGTGGAATACTCTTGCTCAGACTAGATAGATAAACTGATTTTCAGAATAAGAAGCTATATCATTTCTATTACAGTATTTACCTACCATCAATGAAATGCAAGTATACTATAATTTTTTCGTTCGTTCCACCATGTCTGACATTATTTCTAATACTAACAAATGGTGTTCAGCAAGCTATGCTTATCTCTAATCAGAATAATAGTTCTCCTAGAATGATTGACATACAAAGGTAGACTACACTTATAGCAGTCAAGCACACCGTACTTTACACTGTACTATTGATTACTGTGGCCTTAATTAAAAGAATTGTATTCTTTGATCTCCACCATACTAAGTGGTCTGAAAATGAAGTGAAATTTTCCGCACTTAAATTTGATATCATATTATACAACAAAACCTTAATTCTCATGTTACATAACAAAACCCTACCGTATTTCTCATCCACTTCAATTACTTTGCTTTGTATCGTCACATTCATCATACGCGTCACCTGCTATGTTGGTAGAGGAGATTCCAAAAACCACCAATGCTAATTCCAATACTATATATTTCTCGTCTCTGATCAATCTTCTGGCCAGACCGTCCAGCTTTAGACAGGGTAGTTTACCTCCTGGAGAAGACGGCGATAGCACTTCCACAAGTAGAGGCGCTAAGAATAGACCAAAAGTCAACTATAACCTCACGGAACTTGCTAATAAAGCAGTGGGGAATGACTCGGCATCAAAAGCTGGGCTGAAGTCTCAACAGTTGCTGCAGCTCGAGAAGTTAATTACAAAGCGACTCACAGAATTGCACAAGGACTCCACCGCGCCCTTCGAACTCCCCAAAAACTTTTCTTATAACGACGGAACCGCTGGTGCAAAAGTCAAGGCCAGACCAGGGAACACGGCTACTACAAAGAGAATTCTTTCGGCAAGAAGGAACTTGAACCTGTACTTTGAAGAAGAAAAGGACTATTTGGCACTCAACGCCATTCTTACAAGAGCATACCAATTTGCTGATCCTAATGACAGCATTGGGGGTGGACCCAAGACGAAACGTCAGAAAACACAGGGAAATAAGCGTGCATTTAGACCGAAATTAAAACTATGTTGTATTTGTGGTAACAAGTCAGATTACTCTCGTTGTTTCAAATGTGGCCTTTTCTCGTGTTCTGTTCGATGCAATAAACTCCACGAACAGCTGAGATGCAACTAATGAATACTATGGGCTATCTTTCTATCCCTTTGATTGGGCACTGTGCCCAAAAAATTCACTTTTCTAAGGGGTACTAAGCAGATTAAACTACCTTCGGGATCGGTTGGAAAAGCTTATTAGGTACGAAGTTAAGCAGAATTAAAAAAGTCCTTTAGGTCAAGAAATGAGCCCACGGTCCAGCATATAAATTAACCGAATAGGAATTATGAGATGATATCGTTATTGGAAATTTCATGCGCAGGTGATCTGTTGGAGTCATGAGAATAAACATCTTTATTGCCCTAGCGGCTACATTGAGATGTACATTGTCGTTGGCTGCGCCAGTTTCTGGTCCACCAGATTACCAGCTATTAGTCGAATTGGCTGATTTTGCTCTGGTGGCATACTGTGTCACTAGTGATCTAAGCACGGGACCCTTGAGCTCAACTTGTGCCAAGAGTTTCTGCTATGGCCATAACAACGTTGAAATTAAGAAAATTTTCGACTTCAACAACTGGGGCGATCTTGGCCGAGGCTACTATGCGCTTGACACCGAGAATAATCGAGTTATATTAGCGTTCAGAGGTACTTCCAGCTACAGAGATTGGCTTCAAGATTTTAACATTATCCAAGTACCCTATAAACCATTGACAAAGACTAGAAAGTGCAAGAACTGTAAAGTGCATCGAGGATTCTACAATTTTTTGGTCTCCAACGGTGCATCTATCGTTGATGAAGTCTCTAGTTTGTTATCCGAATATCCACACTATCAACTTGTGGTTGTTGGCCACTCTATGGGAGGAGCATTAGCTCATTTAACAGGTTTAGAATTTCAAGCAATGGGGTTCAACCCTTTAGTAGTAACATACGGAACTCCCATGATTGGCAATTTAGAATTTGCAGAATACAGCAACCTGGAGTTTTCAATGGATGATGTTGCAGAATGTATTTCTGACAATTCTTCATTTAAAAGTGGTCATATTAGGGTAGTTCATCTTCTGGATCCTGTGCCGCATCAGCCACTGATCCCTGCCTATTCATACTCGGGTTTCGAGTACTTTATCAACAAAGTTTCCTTGCCTCATGGTCCAGAAAGCATTGAAAAGAAGGGAGTAAAGACTGGTTCCAGCTTGAACTTTGGTACGTCTGATTGGAATCCCAGCAAAATTATACCCAGTAACCCCGTCAAGCTTGCTCATCGTAACTACTTTCGGAGAATTACCGGATGCAAAGATGAATAACACTAGAAAACAATATATGGTATACTAGTATTATTTTATGGATTCAATAATTATAGCCTAATATAAATATCACTATTAATGTCTGTACACGTATATATACTACTAATTCTATAAATCTAATTACAAGAAGTTATCTTTAACATTTCATCATATGTAGAAACTTTCACTCTGGGCTTCCCCTGTGCTTCACCCAATTTCCTTTCGTAAGAATCCAACCTCTTCCAATCTTTCCATGTCACTTTGTTGATAAGCTTTTCTGTGATATCCTCCTTTGGATCAGCATTTGTATGAACATCATTGGCCAAATCCTCCAATATTTGCTCCGAAGTATCGAACGAATCCATCATTGTAACGGCAATTGTTCCTTTAGGACCGTTCTTGATCCACCCAGAAGTGTACCAACCCTTCTTGTGCTTTATGTCGTCCTCTTTGGCCTCACGAGTTAGAACCCTTCCCCCACTATTTAAAATATGGTTTTTCCTGAATGAGATGTCCATAGAATCAAACTCCTTCAAGGGGATACCCTTGTACCCAATAGAAAGAATGACCAACTGGTTCTTCACGGTAATAAACTTGTCAGTAGGGGTCACAGAGGTTGTCCCTAACAACTCATCGCGATGCAATTCGTTTATGACAAACTTTGTGTTTGAGAGAAGCTTTGGATTGTGCTCATTTGCAATGAACTCCACCGGACTCTTTAAATACTGCAAATTCCAAGTTTTGCATTCGGGTGACATGTCACCCACGACGGCTCTCTCGGAGTACTCTGCAAAGAGGGCCACTCTTCTCTTGTTGATTCTCGTCAACTTCTTTGCGTCTAAATTAGCAAGTCCCTCGATCTCATCAATGCTTGGGACAAACTTTAGTTTCTCTGTCTTTGACATTTCCAACAACTCCCGGAACTCCTTATTGGAGAAGGCAGACTCCAAGATGCCTCTTCGGGCTACTACGTTGACCTTTTTCACGCTGCTCCGCTGCAAGAGCTCCAAAGCATCTTTGTTGATATCTGTTTGATCCCAATGAGTCTTCGGATCACCCAACAAAACCCTGGCCACATCAAAGGCAACGTTCCCATTCCCAATTATTGTCACCTCCTCTATGTCTTCCAATGGTGGAGGCTTGAATATAGCATCGGGCCCGTGGTAGTCTGGATGTCCGTTGTACCAATTGACAAATTGTCTGGCAGCAATGACTCCAGGCAAATCTACACCAGGAATGTTCAACTTGTTGTCTGAGTTTGTACAGCCATAGGACATCACCACAGAGTGGTAATTGTCATTTAATTCTTGCAATGAGATATCTTTGCCCACTTCTGTATTGCCTATGAATCTTGCTCTATGGCTAGCAACACAATCAGTTTTGTCTGAGCCAAAATCTTTCATGATATCTTCAAGACACTCTTCACAGTTTTTGACCTCGGGATGGTCGGGAGCGACTCCATAGCGGCTCAACCCGAACGGTGTAGGCAAACGCTCATAGAAATCAACGTGGAAACGATAGTTATCATCGGCCTTACGAAATAAGTGATGCGCAGTGTAAAACGCCGCGGGGCCTGATCCCACGATGGCTACTTTAAATAACTTTGGATCATGTAATCGGACAGATGATAATGAGAGAAACCGTCTCAGAAAAAGGTTTGCTCTCATTATTAGGGATGATTGCGGTATTGTAAGAATTGACTGGTTTAAAGGAAGACAAATTGCGTAATTTGGACCTTATAGATTTCTGAGAATTTCGCAGACATATTTCTGGAATGGAGTAGAAATTGACCTAAGCCTTTATTACCGTATATTACCGGACCTCGGTGTTTGGAACGGGAAGGGAGAGGACTCTTGCCTACATTGTGGTTCTCTGAGTTGAGTTGATATAGTTGGATAATTAATGTGGGCTGGAGATTCAATGACAGTAGTTGTTGGAAGTAGCAGGCTCCTTCTGGTGCTTCTGGTGCACACAATTGAAATCTTTATTTTGAAGCATGGAGATTCAATTTTTGATTCTGAACCGACTAGATTCGAATAAAAGACATCTTTTGGTTACTGTTTGATACCTTAAACTATGAATAATGCTTCTGGATACCATTTTTATGGAGGGCCAAAAAAGTGGAGACTTTCTCTTCTGTCAATGTATAAAACAAGCGGAAAAAAGTAGACATCAAATCCGCGATAGTTTAGTGGCTAGATTTTTTTTTTTAACAGATCAAGATTATACATTAAATACGACTATAAAGAACTACAAT
>JAKVQZ010000116.1:0-32077 GCA_030463055.1 Lizanozyma gosingica | reverse complement strand
TTTTTTAACAGATCAAGATTATACATTAAATACGACTATAAAGAACTACAATGTGGTAGATGTTGTAGCTACCTTCTCTATAAAATGTATAACTAAAGAAGGAGAAACCTTGCAAAAGGGAAAAACTCCTTGAAGACCAATCGGTGGTGAATACTACCTAAAAATCGTCAGGCATTATGACAGCCACTTAGAGATAAAGTAAGAGGGGTTCCGCTTAATAATTCAGATCGTAAAAAGTAAGCCAGGTGCGCAATTCCTTGTCAGGAATTTCCAGGCGGTGAGATTGAGCATCACTCACCATCTGAGCTCGTCGGCGCTGAGCCACACGATTGACAAGAAAAAATGAACTTCATAAGTTTCATCGAGGAAACTAACATATCCAACATCCGATATAGTGTAACGGCTAGCACGGTTCGCTTTCACCGAGCAGACCCGGGTTCGACTCCCGGTATCGGAAGTTTATTTTTCTACTGAAGTAGTCAGTTGCATTGTAATGAATATTGCCATGTGGAAATGTTCATGTGATGTATTAGGCTTGTATCTCTTTTTTTGAAAGGAATCATGTTCTAGAATATTTGAAGTAAGGAGAGATGATATCAGGAAAAATTGTATGCGGAGTTTGAAAGTGGAGCAAAATTTATGTTCTCTTTTTTTAAACTTTGTAGTACAGGAAGTCGATCTGAGATCAAAGAATACAGCGTCACTTTGAGATTTAACGCCAGCACAAATCATGGAAACAATGACCCCATAAATGACAACAGAGATAAGACTTCATGACGATGGTTACATAAGTGTTCCAAGAGAAAAATTCCAGTTCAAAACAAAGAAGTAATGCGAAGATGGACAAACGTAGTAAATCAATCACAATTGTGGACTTCCATGGAATGCTTAAAAAGTTCACGAGCCCTAATTTTTTTCTTAATTGGAACTATCAGATACCCGTAATTGAGTACTAATCTGCCAGGAGTTCTCTTGTATGATGGAAAGTGGTAAAGGGGGAAGTCGGTATGAAAAGTCATGGAGCAAGGAAGGTGTTATGGGAGAGCCGTGGAATTGTCTACCCACTACAATAATAGAACTGCCCGTTCCCCTTTTCCCCACTAAAAGAAATTCTCATTAGATCAGTGTAACATTGAAGGGGGGGGCGATAATCGATAATGCCTTCAATATGCCACCGATATATCAACCTAGACTGAAATTCAATTAGTTTTTCTATCTAGTATGGTAGTCTGATACGGGTCATTTAGTTTATGTAAAAGATCGTACCAGAAGAAATGGAACAATGAGCCGTATGCTTCTTGGTCACCTCATTATTGTTCTGGCTATTGTTAAGCAAAAGCAAAACATAAATGAGTACTGAACCAAAGGCAGCATTCAAGAGGACCCTACAAGGGCGAAACTTACTTACTTGCAGCAGGATAATTCAAATGGTGTTCATAATGTACAGGTGATAATTAATTACATCAACAGTAGACCACATTACAAAGCCCACTCTCAATAGCCCGCTCGCTCATACTCAGTACTATCTCCCAATGCTGTTCCCGAATGTTCCCGAATGTTCCCGAATTCGCCCAACTGTCCCCCGTTGGTAATCTGTTGATATTAACCCAAGTCCCAGTGAGTAGTATAGTAGCTTGCCGCTAAGGAATCAACCTCCGATTTCATATCCCGTATAGTTAAATCCCCCTCTCATAAGATGAACGGCTTGTGAAATGCACAGAAACAAACAGAGAGAAGGGCGGCCAGGCAGATCGACAGACACTCAAACAGAAATGAATGACAATAAGTCTAACCGTTCCAAATCCATACAAGTCTACTAAAAAAATACACACAAACAGTGCAAAAATCGTACAAAATAATTACAACTTATAACATGCAACGGGCATCAAGAAGCAAATAGCAGTAAACGTATGACGTATAACATACTACGTTCAATTACCATAAATCCACTCCTAAAAAATGGTATCAATTACGATACCATAGAATTCAGTTACCCAAAACATTGCTGCATGTACATTGTACCCCAGGTTCACCCTTCGAGGTTCCGCCGAAAATTTTAGTGCAGTTCCCATTTTATACAAATAAAATGCAGCAAGTCTGCTGAACAAACAGGTTGGTTGCTTTTAGCCATCACTACTCCACACTATCTAGCATTGGGAAAGACTTACCACCAGTGCAAATTCGAACCTGTTCGTGTGTGAGACACCAGCCAGTTGTTTCGTACCGCTCTAGGACCCTAGAAAAATATCCACAATCACTCTTTCCACTTCCTCCTTAAACTTAATCAAGAACGACCCCGGCTTCACGAATCCCACTCCGACCAAAAAATGGCCATGTCCAAGGACTCCAACAAGGATTCCAAGATAGCCTGTTTGGAGTGCCGTCTGAAGCACTTGAGGTGTACTGGTGACCAACCCCGTTGCAGAAGATGCTCTATCAAAAACTTGGAATGCAGTTACGTCAAGGGTAAGAGAGGCGGCGCCCGTATCAAGGGTGTAAAGCTCAAGGAAATGGAACTGTACAGGCAACAGCGTGCCCAGCAGCAGCTTCAACAAGTTAGCTCATATCAGCAGCATTCTCCAGCGACTGCTGAGTCTTCCGCAACCCCAGCCATGTCTCCGAACGATGCTCCTAGCATTTCCGGAAACCAGCTGGACCCGCAGTCCGAACAGCTCCAAGTTCCTGAAAATAGATCAGTTAATGATGGCTACATACCTAATATCAATACGTCTGTTTTCCACCACAACCAAATAGGAATAGGTTCATTGATGGTACCTCTGAACCATAGCCAGAACCAGCACCAAACTCAAAATCACAATGACAACCAGCACCAGAATCAAAACCAGAATCAGCATCAGAACCAGAACCAGAACCAGAGCTTGAGCTTGGGCCAGAACATCCAAATGCCTATGATGACTCAACAACAAACTCACACTGAGGCTAGAAATTCTGTATCCATTACATCGCCTCCAGGCCACCATGCGCCATCCGTGGTCTCATCACAACCTACTTCCATCATGTCGCATCAGAATTCAATCACATCCATGGGTAACCAGAACTCACCTTTACCTACGAAAGTGGCTGATTTCTCAGGTACTTCCACAACTCCTACTTCAATTCAAAATTTAGTAATCGAGGATAAGGAACCTCTTCTAGGAGGTGCCAATTTCAATAATGTACCCAATACTTGTGCTAATACTATTAATGACAACATTGGTTTTAGCCCGACAAGTTCCGTTTCTAATAATTCGGTGTCAATATGCCGACCGGCTACTATTAATGGGACTTCTTCTCAAAACGGTCCCCATCCTTCGACGTTTGCTAAGTTTAGTATGAATAACCCGCCTTCGGACTTAACTGGAGCAAGCTTTTTTTCAGGAATAGCCCCTGTTGTCTCCAACCGTGATAACGAATTGGAATTCATTGATCAAGATCGTATCCATCGCGTGATAGAAGCTTACTACTCAAGTATCCACAATGCCCATCCTTTCTTACCTGCTCGTGAGGATATACGCAAATATTTTACTTCCATAACCAGAACAAATGATATTGTGCTGAGTATGCAAATCCTTGCTGATGGGCAGGCCAGTGAGGGAAAAGCTTACACCGAGGAACAGGCCCAGAATGTTGATCAAAAAGTAAAAGAAATACTTGAATATATCGATGGATACGAACAAGATTTGGTGTCTCTTCAAAGTTATTTTTTGTTGTCATTAGTGACACATTTATGTGCCTTGCATGAAAGCAGTGGAGCTATCAGAAGAAGGGCATTGAAGTTGATTACCCAGTTGGATATTAACTTGATGGATTCCAAAGAATTTCCCAAACTGTTCAATGATATACTGGACAACCGTATTGATACTAATGATCAGGCCGAAAAGTCGTCTAAACTTTTGCAAAGTCCACGGTTCATTAATGTCGACCAGGAAGTATTGAAGGAATGTGCCCGCAAAGTATTTTGGGAGTTTTATACGTTTGATATTTTGATGGGACTTGCTGATGGAGTATCAGTTTCTGAATTAACAAATTTGCCCACCATGGTGCAATATCCAGATTCTCCTTCGAGGGAAATTTTTGATTACCAAAGTAGAGCTGAATGCACAGCTTTGATGAACAAGGCTATTCGATTAAATGGCCAAATTCTCAGGCAACAAAATAATGAAATGGATTCGATAAAATTGAAGGCATCACTCGGTAATTGGGAATTGAAGTTGAAGAACCCCACCGAATATGGATTGCCAGCATTAATGAATCGTCATGGAATTGTTAACGAAGGTGTTTATCAAGCGACAGCTATGTACTTATATGCAAAAATCTTCTTCCACAGGCCTTTATCATTTATTTATAAACCTGAGACGATTCCTCAACAACCTAACTGTGGCCGTGTTATCAGTCACTTAATCAAATGTCAAAAGGAACATAATTTGGACAATAAGTCAGAGAAAGTCTTCAAGATTTCGGGGAAGAATATATTTTCAACTAAGTTAATTGAGACCAGAAAATTAATTGCTGCTGCTAATGATATGATCAGCTTGCTAATTGATTCACAACCGGGCGAGATCCGCAAGCGGTCACCGTTGATTATATGCAACCTTGCCTATGCTGGGATGGTTCACTTTTCAGTTTATGTTTGGATTGAAGCGCTGATCAAACGATTAAATGCAGTTAATGAAACCAACATCTTTTCAGAGAACGAGTTGTTTATCACTCGTGAATACCTACAAATGGAAATCAGCCTGATGCACCAAATGGGCAAGCATTGGTATTTGGCTTCAAAGATATTTTGCTATCTCAATGAAGTAGTGAAACAATTTCTGCCCCATTTGTTTGAGAACTTGAAGGAAAAATTGCCTATACAACAACCAATCAAGGAAGACAAAGAAGCGATTGAGGACGGAACAATGGCACCAGTTATCATTTGTTCTAAGTCGCCTTCCAGTTATTCAAGTAACAGTATGGATCAGCTTCCTTCAACATTAAGTATGAACAGTCTGTACATTGGAACAGAAATCACCAATCATGAAGAAATTGGAAAGCTGGAGGCATTGGTTGATAATGATTCGACTACAATAAATAGTACTGCGTCTGACAAGAATATTGATGATGTTTTGGACTTTTTTGGTGATTATGACTTTGATTTCAGATTAACGGTATAGTTTGGGTTTGTTTACAGAAGAGAGTCGGCTGAGTTTAGTTGATTATCTCCCATTGGTTTTGGATATGGTATTTTTCTTAGGTTGGTGAAATTGATAACTAGGAAGTATAAATTTTTTTTAATTTGAGTATTTGGCATGCTTATTATTGTTGATTTTTTATCTTTATCGTTCCATGATAATGTTATGGCCAAAATGGACGATATCTTCAAGGTTTCCAAGATACATATAAATCTTCTGTATATAGTTTATCAATTGATATGATTTTTCCATTATTACTCTGTAAGTGTTTTTCTATTGAATTTCTTCAGAGATCAAAGGTATAGAAAGCTTCTTGAAACCAACATTAGTAGCATTAGTGAAGGAGTTCATAGCAAAATCAATCAGTGACACTTACAACAAAGCAATACCAACCAAACCGACAGCAACACCGATTGGGCCTAAGTGAGCAGCATTCATTTCACCAGCACCAGAAGACTTAGTAGTAGTAGAAGAAGAAGAAGAAGAAGAGGACGAAGAAGAGGACGAAGAAGAGGAAGAGGAAGAAGACTTAGAGGAAGAGCCAGATGAACCGGAAGTAACGGAAGAAGCCTTAGAAGTAACGCTAGAACCATTGGAAACACTGGAACCGGACTTACCGGAGGTAGTAGCGGTGGCCTCAGCAAGAACAGTACCAGTCCAAGAAGGGGCCAGGAAAGCAGTGATAGAGTTCTCCTTAGCAAAAGAAGACCAAGCAGAAGCAGCTTTAGCCGTGTCGGAAGTGCCAATGCTAGATAATTCACTGGCTAACGAAGACCACTTAACATCACCCACAGAGGTGAAATGTTGGAACCATGAAGTAGCAGCGTTTTCGTAAGCAGAAGCCCACGAGGTGAAGCCATCCTTGGCAGTGATGTCAGAGGCGAAGGTGGAGAACACACCGGGGATCTCACTGGTGAAGAATTGAGGAATGTTGCTGGTGAAAACATTTGCAACATCGGAGGTGAAGAAGTTAGGCACATCCGAAGTGAAAAAGTTAGGCACATCCGAAGTAAAGAAGTTGGCAATTCCGTCAAACAAGTCAGCACGGGCAACACCACAGAGAGCGACGCAGACAATAAGCTTATTCATCATCATTTTTTAGGGGAAAGCAGTTGAGGTTTCAAATTCCGCTATGGAGCAATATGAATTACACATTGTAAATTTATTGGAGCGAACTTCTTGTCATATTTATATCCAGACACGTTAAATGTGGGGGAAAATGAACCATCAAGAAGCCCCGCCGTTTTGGGAACAATCTGCCTTAGAAAATATAGACACTCGTTGAAAGTGTGGGTAGCGCAGTTGTAAAGCATTAGAGGCCACTATTGTACCTGTTAGGGGGGCATAGGAGAAGGAGGAAAGGGCTTTTGGGGTCATCCACTTAGTAAACCAGACTCGCGGTATTGCGCGCGGGGGTTGCTTTTCTGTTGAACTTGCATATATTGACAGATTGAAGATTATTCGTATATACAGATACAAAAATATCTATACAGTTCAGGGGATAAGCCCCGTATGGTAAATGTGTCAGACAACTTTTCCTGGCTGCAAGGAACAGTAGACATTCTCCCTGGAAATTCCACGCACTGATATCACTGAAGTTGGTCAAGCCATCCTACGGTATTCGAACGATCTGGTGTTTCTGATATCCCGCAGTCGACGCAATTGCACACCTCTTCTTCGATCAGCCCATGGGAACAACGAGTACATTTTCAACCATTCCTTGCGGTCATTATTAGATTTCTTTGAGCGTACATTTGGGCTGGTGATGGAGAGGGGCTATGCAGTCGTGCTCTCACCATCTAAAACAAATTTGGGCATCTTAGGACTTACTGGATTGCTCGGATTGTGTCATTTATTTGTTTACATCCATTCGCTTTACATCGATTCGTCCGCATCATCGGTTCCAAAGAAACATGGCCCACACAAACTAATGCACAGTGCGTCGGATCGACTGGAAGTGGCACAGTTATTTTTCTTTTTTAAGTTCTCGGTGAGTGGATATTTGGTGCGGTCTTTTTTTGCTGATGATAAAAATAAATCTTTGATTTGCGTGTGCTTTAACAACCATTGGTTTTGATGCCGTCATGGTTTGAAGCTATAAAGGTTGCATGCACAATGGCGGGGAACAATTAGGCACTCCAAAGGTTTTTACTACGGTAGGTTTAATCACCGCCACTTTTAGCTTATGACATACTCTTAATTAACCTTTCTGATCTTAATATTTTGTACCTGCCACAGAAATAAGTTTATTCCTTCTACTTGTAATAAATCTTCCTTGCAGGACATTTGTACCTTTTGTGACTTGTTGCCAATTGTTTCATCATCATTGCCGTTGTCATCGGATGCCAACGTTCAACTGGTTCATCACTACACCCCGAAGCAAGCTTCCGCAATGCGACGCTATGCTATCTGGCATACATTGACAATACATAAGCAAAGGGACGAGAAACTAGCAATAACGTAGGAGAAATTTGGGGAGGTAAGTTCACCTCAATTGTTTTGTCCCTTCACAAAACACTAAATTGTATTCAAGACCATTTGATCATTTCACACTGTTTATGTCCACCGCAGGGTAAACATTTTTGAGCTCAGTTCCATATGAGTTAAAACAGTTACAACACAACAACACCCAACAATCCGACAATAACACCAACTGGAGCAATCGCAAGTGCATTAGCCTTAGCAGAAGAGGATGAAGAAGTACTAGACGAACCCGATTTGGAATTAGATCCGCTAGATTCAGACGCTGTGGAAGTCCCCTTGCTACTGTTTTTCGTAGTTGCAGAGGTAATTGGACCCATGGAACTCAGTTCCGACTTACTCGATCCATGAACGGTACTCAGTGCACTCACCGTCTCACCGGTAGAGTCCAGAGCATCAGTTTTTGAGGCTGCAGTGACAGTTTCTCCAGTCATAGTTAAGAAGACATCACTTAAACCACCAAAGGCTGAGAAATCAAGACTTATGGTGTTTGCTTTAGTGAAAGATGCCCAAGCTGACGAAATAAATTTAGGGTCATTTGTGTGTTGCAAAATCATACTATCGAAGCTCTGTAAGACTTTGGTGTCAATTCCTGTCAATTGGTCAACCATGGAATTGAATCCAGGATATAAAGAATTGTAGTAGGCGCTGTAGTACGACAAGAGACTCAGTAGATCTGCAGTATTATAGAAATCGGTGTAGGAGAAGAGACCCAGATAATCTAAAGTGCCGTAGTAGTTGCTGTAGTAAGAGAAGAGACTCTGAAAATTCGCAGTGTCGTAGAATTGGCTGTAGTATGAATAGAGACTCAGTAAATCTGCAGTATAGAAACTCTGGAAACTGTTGTAGTCAAACGTATCTGTGTAACCCAAACTGGCGTATAAGCTAGAATAGTAACCTGCCAAATCAGTAATTTCAGCAGCCCTACAAACCCATGCGAGGGCTGCCAAGGGAATTACATTGGAGATAAAGAATTTCATTTGTTGCGGATCAGTATGCGAAGGAAAGTTTTCAAGTTATTTTGGTTGAATTAATTTACATTCTGATCGCAACTAGGGGAGACTTATCGAGCCTATTTATACGGCAGGAGACATGTGTATTACGGTACAAAATTTACGGGCTACATTTACGGCTAAGCAATCTTCTGTTGGTTTGTCCCCAAGTTGGGCCGTTTCCGATTAACCATACGCGTGAATGAAACAAATTTAACAACAGAGTAGGGTCAATTATTGCATGCACATCCACACATTGTATTTATTGATGCATTACCTGGTGTTTGGTACCAACATTCCGCAAGAAAACTACAGAAAATGTGTAAGATAGAGCCGAGATTTAAGATCTCTGTGAACGATCTACATGTTCTGGTCTACCCCTCATTTCAGTCTTGAATCTTGCTCCTAAAGTCAGAATACGAGTAAGTTGGACGTTCTGGTCAGGAGAGTATGCGGGGCATAAGTAAGGCGTTTTAGTCACCCATTATTGGTAGTGACAATTAATACGAGAAAGATGTGATCACATAAAACCATCACATGTGGACGTGAAAACAATGGACACCTTTGTACGACCGTCGTAAAATTGCTGTGCGATACGCACCATAGCTCAGTCTATGTTGACTGCTTCTATTTATAAACATACACTGCGGAGCCAGGGAGCTGCTTCGAAGTTTCTAACTAAAAATCAGTTCAACTTTCCCTATGAAAGTACTCTAGGCTTCTGGAATATCTATTGTCACCTCATTCAAACTACCTGGGAAAATTCGTCCATGTATATGTTGGTAAAATGGCCGTCCCAAAGTGCAGGAGACTATGGGGGAACATTGGAGATTACATCATTTTTTGTATGTAGGTCTGGTATGAAAATTAATTCGCCTAATCAGATATATTAAACGGGGTTTCGGAGGCAGAGCGCAGAGCGCAGAATGCAGAACGCAGTACCAGCTGAAATTAATCATTCTATTCTTAAAAGAGAATATTAAGCATGGAGAAAACGCGTAAGGTGCGATTAATCTTGACAAAGAATTGACAATATTTCTGTGGCTTAAAGTGTGGTTCAAAAAAGCCAAATTAAATCAATGCCGCTTCTGCTAATACAAATCTATTTACCCAAATCTACTTCTATTATAAGACTTTCAGTTCGTGCAAACTTACTATATCAAAACTGTCTGCTTGGAATTCTCGCTAAGGTAATCTCTCCTTCTCTTAGACCACTTATTTAATGCGCAGAACAACAATATGAATAAATTTTTATTAGCTGGTCTAATACCATCTATACAGATTGCAACCATATTTTTAAGATTCCGGAAATAGATATAACCCTAAACGAACTCCAATCCCTGACCGCAGGTGCAATATTTCTATTCCCTTTTTTTCTTCCATCATGGATCAGCATCTGCATGGCCTAAGATAAGATTCTGATAACAATTTTGTGGCCTTTTTCGGATATCTCCAGCTCACGCAACGAAGATTCGAACCAATCCATCCACAGATAAATACTTGCGATGGCCCTAGTCCATAAAGTTGATCAGAACACTTTCAAAACTACATAGAGGGTCAATATGGCTTCGCATGATTTTGTTCTAGACGAAAACATCCATGGACTCCGATTCAATTGGAATGTATTCCCTTCTACTCGATTGGAGGAATCGACTCAGGTAACCCCCTTGGGATGTCTCTATTCACTATTGCACAAGCGTTCGCTGGATTTGAAGGCGATTCCCGTTTCCGATACCGGTAGAATTCCCGCAAGATGCAACTCGTGCAGAAGCTACATTAATCCATATGTGAAAATCGACAGGGTTAATGGAATGTGGGTATGTCCCTTCTGCAACAAGAAGACATATTTTCCGCCTGATTATTCTCTACCAAGCTCAAAACTGCCAGATGCTCTCGAATGGCCTAAAGAATTGCAGCAAGTATCGTCTACCATTGACTATGTGATGCCAGATGACATATCCAACCCCATCGAAAGAGATTGCCCCTTCACTTATTTATTTGTAGTGGATATGTACGTTACTAAAGGTCATGAGAATGAGTTTGAAACTTATATCAAGACGATATCCGAAGCAATAGATAAGATTCCCGAAGGTTCACTTATCGGTATAATGGGGTACCACTATGCGGTAGTCCTAAGCAATGGTGTTGAAATTTCTCCTGATATTGACTTGTTCAATGAGATTGACTTGGAACTCAATAAAACCACAAATAAAAAGAAAGATACGAAGAAGAACATGGGCAAATTCCTATTCTCAGAATCCATTGCTGATGCATTCCTCAATCAGATGGACATTTCAACTTCATTCACCAATTCTTGGAAGCAACTGCCTCTAATTCATTCTAACATTCTTACGCAAGACAAACAATCTGCATTGAGATCACTACATTCTTTGAGATCCAAAGTTTCCCAGGGGTACAAGCCACCAAGAGTGACTGGTTTGGCCATTTACTTGGCAACCTTGATCTTGTCCCAAAGCTCATTTTCAAATTTCGTAGGAAAACTTATACTTACAACAAGTGGTCCTTGTACTACAGGACCAGGAATGGTTACTGATTGCAAGAATCCCATGCGGTCTCATTCTGACATCTACAACTTAAATTCACCCTTCTACGCCAGTTCTGAGAAGTTCTACAGGACGTTGTCCTACATTGCTAATGGTCATACATTGGAAAGAGCCCAAAATATTGTTAACAGCATTTCAGGAAAGCTAACTGATTTTTACCCCCCAACAAAGCTGCCCAGGTGGTCGTTTGAGATTTTTGTTGGAGCTCTTGATCAAGTTGGGGTTTATGAAATGAAATCGCTTGCTGACTCAACCTGTGGTGGTATTTACTTGAACGACAATTTTGCTAGACCCACTTTTTCCAAGGGATTAACCAGTGTTGTTGGCAAGGTGTGCCAAACTAATGCAGTTTTAAGTGTGACAACTTCTCAAGGATTGAAAGTGAGTAAAATGTTGGGAAACGGTTGTCCATTGCCTCCTTCATTTAAAGGAAGTGACATAGTCAACAAGATAAGTGATCATGTCACTCCTTTTGATCCACTGACTAAGAAACAGAACTTTACAAATCAATGGCAATTTAACAATTTAAAAAAGAACGATGAGCATGTTGGCATTTATTTCCAGATGGAAACTGCCAATTCTGCTAACGCCTTGTCGATGACCGGCATAACACATGTCTACATTCAATTCCTATTAAGGTATCGTGATTGGGAAACAAACACACAAAGGGTAAGGGTAACTACAATAAAGAAAGCCACAACATTGGCAAGTTTGGTCGCCAATCAAGTCAAATTATCGAATGGAACCTATAGATTAGTCAATTCGAAAAGTAAGGTGGTTAAGGAAAGAGACTTATTATTGAGTTTTGATCAAGAGGCTTGGGCTATTCTCTTTGCTCGTTTGTTGATAAATAAGATTGACACGAGCATAGGATACGATCGCTTTGAAGATTTGTTGAATTTGGTTGATAACACTATCATAAAGTTATTTTACCATTTTGGAGGTATCCGGTTAACACATGATTCATCTGGCAGTTCAGCTGATAATCCATATTTGATGTTGAAGCTGATTTATGAGGTAAATGAAAACTTTAAGAAATTGCCGTCTTTGATATATCATCTTCGCAGAAGTCAGCAATTGATAAGGGTATTTAATTCCAGTCCTGATGAAACTGCAAGTTATCATCAATGGTTTTACAAGTTAAATTTGCTGGACAGCTTACTGCTTATCCAGCCAAAGTTATACGAGCTAACATCTGATGGTCAATCTAGGTTGTTGGAATTGGATAGTACCTGTTTACAAGCACCAGTTGGGACATACTTGATTATGGACTGTGTTTTCCATATCATTATTTATTATGTTGCAGATAAGAATGATTTCTTGGATTTACATCATTCAGATAACGATGATATGGTTTTAAGCAGAGATACTGCAATTGTCAGGGTGTTAGACTTTATTGATCATGAGATTATAGAGGCAGATGATAGCAGGCCACCTACGTTTTACGTGGTTACCCAAACCAACCACTCTCAATCAAGATTTTTTACATCTCGATTAAACAAGGTTGAACTTCTTGAGGAGAGTATGAGCAAATTGGCAATAAATGATATGAATAAGAAGACAACGACTCTGAAGATCCTCGGCTGGTTTAATAGGGAGAAGGTTGATGCCACCAGTAGGAGCTATGAAATACTTAAGACAGATGACCTAAGTCTTCGGGAATATTTCAAAGAGATTATGGGATTAGTGAGTAGTTATAGAGTCACTGATTCATAACAAATCAATTTCTGTTAACACTTGTGCATTTAAAGAGTGAATAAAAACTAAATTCCGTTAACGAAAGACTTGACACTTTCAAGAAGAACAGGAACAGCCTCTTCATCGGATCCAGGTCCCACGTTGTGCAACGCTCCGGGTAAAATTTTGGAGAAAGGACTCCATAATTTGGGGTTGGGGAGGCTTTCCTTCCAAGTATTGATTAACTTTTGTTTGTCAACGAATTCAGGCACAAACTCATCCTTTGAGCCATAAAGTACTAATATTGGAGCATCTAATTTGCCAAATGTTTCAGCATGATCTTCTTTAGTCAAGTAACTGGAGAAATAATCGTCTTCTCCTCTTGGATGAGTTAAAGAATAAAATCTATTGGCAGTAATAGCAGTGTAAAAGGCAGTGTCCCTGAATTCCTGGGGTAATATGAACCCACCCATACCTTTCAGAATGTATTCATCGTAAGCTCTTGCGGATAATTCATCAATATTATCGTAGTACATTTTAAAGGCTTCGACATCACTGACTGGAGCTTGCAAAATCCCTCCATCGACATCATGTTCAACTGGATTATAGTCCCTAGTGAATCTGAACCTTGTAAGATATTGCATGGTGTCCTGACAACCTGTTGAATGGCCCATTAACACGATTTTCTTCCGTTCACCTCCGGTAGGGGATTTCAAATACTTAACCAAATACCCAATTTCCTCAGCATCTCGAGACAACGAAGAAACCCCAAACCCTTTGTAAGCAGACGACAATAGCACCTGGACCAAGTTCCAGCCTTCCTTTGCCAAAGTTTCTGCCAAGTCAGGTAAGTAAGGAACGTTCATCAAACCATTGGTCAATCCCGCAATAAAGATAACCACTTTGTCCGATTTTTGAGGATGACTTTCTGGCCGAAACTCAAAGGCAGTTAAATTGAAACGAAATTCATGTACAATCCCCGGTTGAGGGGGGGCTATCTTGTATTCCATCGAGTGAGTAGGGATGATTGAATAGTTGATTGGGTTGGCAAGTACAAGGAACTTCAGAGTTGGGCAATTTATCATTACCCTGTTGTTACACGCACAAACACGGTTATAGACAGGCAATTCGATATGGTAAATTGTAACAACGCATAGAACAGTCACTCACATAATGTAGATCCTAGCTAAAACAACGCATCTGGTTACTTATCACTGATGGAAAACACAAATATCTCCAACTACGTCATCTATTGTTTAAGGGATCTGAAACCAACTGTGTTAATTATTGTTTAAGAGATCTGAAACCAGTTGTATTGAATATTGATAAAATCGGAAACAAAAATACATTGTCACAGAACTTATGGAACCTTGCAATGTCTCTCACGAAAGCAGGGATCGAAAGGAAGATCTGATTAATTTAGGTAGCCATTTGCTATTATGTATTGAACCATACGGCCTTTTTCCTCTATTGAAACCAATAACTGGGAACCGGATGCAAGAATGGGGAAATAAAGGGTATCGAAGATTTACAATACGTCATGCCGATCCCATTTTCAGGCGTACAAGAACAAGAAAGTGGCTTTGTGTGGTAAAGCAGAATCTTGGATGCTTCTTGACACTGAAAGAGTGAGTACGCGGGAAGCACTATGCACGATCTTTTTTGTTACTGAACCTGTCCTCTAGTTAACAAGGCAGGGAGCCATATTGGAGTATAATTAAATGAGAGTCCATGAGAAGGTGGATAATACCATAGTAGAATTGGAATCAACGACTTAGCAGAAATAGACGTTAAGTTGTTCTTCTCACCATGTACGCAATATAGTTATTCTAGTACTCTGAGAGTGACGATAATAGTAATGGGTTATGGTGCAGAATCTGAAGCAATACATACCACCACTTCTATTAACAATCCAAAGCAGTTTTTTTTTGGAACGATTATAGTACGCGATGGCCGTAGAACCTTAATTTTACTGCAACTTTATTATTTATGTCATGTGTTCCACATAGGAATCGGAATAAAGAGAATATATCTCTGAAAGTTGTCCCAGCTGCTCAGTCTATACTATGCCACTGGTAGTCCAGATTCTCGCGTGGTTCATACTGGTAGTGCGACCCAGGGGTACCAGTTAAGCCCATGCCGCTTTGTGGCCTTGTTTTACCTCGCAATTTACTTAAATAAAGGCATAAATCAAGAGAACCGCATAACTGTAAGGGAGATCAGATCACTGTTTAGCTTATAGACTACATTGGGGGAAGGAATCGCTGTGTATATATATCTTCAACATCGTGAGGAGAACCCACAACTTTTTGGCACGTACTATTAGAACATTCCAGAGTCGCCTTTCATTTTCAATTTGTTGGCAAGTGAATTATCTACTCCATGAGTTCCGAATCGTTCTTAAGGTGGGACCCGGCACAGGTGTCGAGCTACTTTGGAGGAGTTCTTCCGGATCAGGAAAAGTTACTTGCTTCAGTATTTCTCGATCATAATATCGAGGGATCACTACTTCCATACATTACATGTGATCATCTCAAGGAAATTGGGTTCGACGTGCTAGCCACTCGGTTATTCGTAAAAAAGTGCATTTCTGACTTGATCCAACAGCAGTTCCGAAGAGGTACGCCTGAGCTGCTATTCGACTTGCAATTCCATGCCCAGAACTCAAACCATGTCACCATGGACGCCTTGCATTTATCCAACATCCTCATCAAGGACGCATTCAAAAGGACGAATGCTGTGTTACAGGATCAGATGTCTGACTATCTTTTGGATCAACGCAACCATAAGGATAAAGAAATAAAGCGGATAAATGATAATTTTGTCAAGTTAAAGAGTGATCTTTTCCCTGTGATTAGACTTCTCAAGGATTCGAAACCTTTACCCATTCCTACTCTCGATCCCAGCCACCCGTCCAACTTACCCAGCAATTCGCCAACCTCAGTTAACAGCTCTGGAGGATCGAGTTTCTCGCTTGACGATTACAATTCAAATTCAATTTTACACCATAATACTGGAAATTCCACCACTACAATAACATCCAATCCAGTGACTTCTTCCACAAGTGGCTCATATACTACTGGGTTGAGCATATTGTCGTCAGGTCCTACTTCGAATTCCCTGTCCAACCAAAGTGTTTCAACAGCACAAACATTCTCATCTAGTACATCGGCCATTCAACCAGCAAAGCACTCTCCAGGTGGGGCAGTTGTACCTCAGTATGTTCCAGAATTAAACTGGAATGGCGGTGATCCAACGCCTAGTACCAATGCAAGCGGTATTATCGGTAGTGGTGGCGGTAATGGAAGTAATACCCCTACCACCTTTGCTACAAACAGTCCCACGATTTCCAATAAGAGATTTAGCACAGCCTCGGTGTTGTCAATGGGAACTGGTGCTAAAGCTGTATACCAAGATCTGCGTACCAGTAGGTCTCGCTTGAAAATTGTTGAAAATCCAGTTATGTCAGGTCCGCTTAATATCTCAACCGCAGTAAATAATCAAAATATCCATAGCAACGGTGCCAGTACAACTAGTATCACGAGTGCTAATGGAAGTGGCGCTTCAAGTCACCGGCCAGTTCTTAAAAAATATGGATCAAGTAAGAATCCACTTAATTCCAGTTCATCTAACGGTGGTGTGTCACCTGCTGCCACTACGCCAGCCTCCTCAACTCCGTTACATAGCTCTACATCATCTTCTACTGTTAATGAGCCATTGAAACAATTGCGTGCTCTGTCAGAGGATTCGTGTTTGAAGATATTGCAGCAAGCTACAAAACGTCACCATATTCCTAGAGAAGATTGGTCTAAATATGTCCTTGTTATCTGCTATGGGGACCGGGAACGGATCTTGAAGTTGGACGAGAAGCCAGTTATAATTTTCAAGGAATTGCAGGAGGCTGGAAAGCATCCTGCTATCATGTTGCGTCAATTAGCTAGCATTGATGTTGATCCCGATAATTACGGAGATTCAAGGTTAGGAGAGGAGATTCCAGGAGGAACCTTATAATGCAACAAAGCATTCTGTTTCAATTCTACATATGTAATATTTTAGAACACGATTTTACGAATAAATATGGTTACTTTTAATGCTATCTGTGACTTATCGAAAGTTCATTATGACCTTAATGGATTCATATTTAGGGTATGAAACCCTATAATGTTCCTTTGATCACGTGCTCTAATAATGTGACTTTAACACAAATTGGTGTTATATTCCTCTTTTGCGTAAACTTTGTTCAGGTCTCAATTAGGAAAGTGATGTGTCGCGCACTGAAATGTCGCTCTTGTCGAATCCAAAATGTCGTTTTCCATCAACAAGCTTGCCATCTCAGTCACTTACTGTGAGACCAGTAGAGATTGTGGTGAAAAATTTTTAGGTAGACCACACTTTTAATGTAGTATAGTTTTTACGAGTTCTTTTTCTTTTCTCTTTCTACTTTCCACCATCATAGAGACATAACAGTACATCATGCCTCCAAAGTTCGACCCTAATGAAGTTAAGTACTTGTACTTGAGAGCCGTCGGTGGTGAAGTCGGTGCTTCTTCCGCTTTGGCTCCTAAGATTGGTCCTTTGGGTTTGTCCCCAAAGAAGGTCGGTGAAGATATCGCTAAGGCCACCAAGGACTACAAGGGTATCAAGGTTACCGTCCAATTGAAGATTCAAAACAGACAAGCTGCTTGTTCCGTTGTTCCTTCTGCTTCTTCTTTGGTCATTGCTGCCTTGAAGGAAGCTCCTAGAGACAGAAAGAAGGAAAAGAACGTTAAGCACAGTGGTAACATTCCTTTCGAAGAAATCGTCGAGATTGCCAGAACCATGAAGGAAAAGTCTTTCGGTAAGTCTTTGGCTTCTGTTGCTAAGGAAATCTTGGGTACTGCTCAATCTGTCGGTTGTCGTGTTAACGGTAAGAACCCACACGACATCATTGAAGCCATCGACAATGGTGAAATTGATGTTCCAGAAAACTAAGTTTATGTATAAAAGTGTTTGTTTGATAGGGTTTTAAATTTCAAATACGATAATATTATAATCGGAAAAAAAAGCTTCTTACGAAACGAGAAATACTGTTGTCCATTTATCTTTCATTTACTCCTAACTGATTCTTTAGTGTTTATCGTGGATACTTATTATGTAACTGCAAAGTTTGCCAACACTCTGGTGCTAGGTCGTCCTTCATTACTTTTATGCTATTATTTCACTTGTGCTGTTTGGATTGAGGGGCTTCTGCTTTTTGATTCGGAACGGTCGACTGGAATGAAGTGTAAGTACGGGTAATGTTAGATGCTATATTTAGTTCCTATTTTGGTGCAAACGAGATCGAAAAGCTGACTACTCACCACCGTACCCTCACAAATTTGGGTATGGTTGGTCCATTTCACCGGCTGACATTTCAAGGAATCAAAACTGTAGAGAGTAAGGACACAGTAACTGTAGAGTAACAGCGTAAATTTAACCAATTCTTAGAAATACTACGAATGAGTTGTATTTCGCATTTCTATTTCAGCATTTTCAATCTTGACTCTTTCTCCCCGCTTCAACTAATTTTCTATCTTTAATCCTCTTGTCATTAATTCTTTCGTTTCTATTTATCTTAGGTCGTATTCTATCCTTGTGCTGTGTTCCATGCATTCGGCGCTTGTATTCAACTCCACCATCTGAACTTAGTGCGAAAATCTTACTCGTCACCTTTGGCGACATACTCAGCTAGATCAGATGCCGTAACTAAGCTCTTAGCTGATTTCTTCCCTCAAGGCTTTACCCACCCTAACCGACTACACTAATTCACTTTACCTTTTCACTCCATGCTTCTACGGCCCATTTTTTCTACTTCAATTGTACCCTAAATGAACCTTCAAAAACTCCTAATCTCAACTGGTGGATCTCCTACATTTTTTCGGGACCGAAAGCAATTACGTGACACAAAAACTGTCGATCCGCTGGTCAGACAAATCAACCCCCCCGCTCTACAACAACACAAGTACCTCCTACTCATGCGACCAAGAATCATCTTCAGAACCTGTCTACTAGTCGTCTGGAAATTGTGCAAGAAGAACCCACCGTCGAAGGTTGTAGATCGCTTTAAAAATGGCAGATTCGATCGGTATGTTGCAGCCTTCTTACCTCCCAGTATTCTAACTGCCTTTAATGTCTAGTACTAACACTTGTCCCAATCCCAATAGATAGGGTATTTGTTAAGGCAATTGCCACTATTAAGGCATTATCATCACGTTCCAACTATGGTACGCTACCGCGTCCTCCAGCAGAAAGCAGAATGAAGCTCTACGGGTTGTACAAACAAGCAACTGAGGGGGACGTAGAGGGAATCATGTCCCGTCCTATAGGATTTACGGTGGAAGATGAGGGTGCTAAGAAGAAATGGGACGCGTGGCAACGCGAACAAGGCCTTCTGAAAACTGAAGCTAAACGCCAGTACATCAGTTATTTAATTGACACTATGCGGATGTATGCGAGTGGAACGCATGAAGCCCGTGAACTTTTAAGCGAACTAGAGTTTGTATGGGATCAAATCAAAGATCTCCCCTACAACCCTAATGAAGAAACACACATGCCTTTGCCATCACATCTGCCGCTGTTCAGCCAACTGGACAGATTCACCAATACGACTACGCCTGTACCTAATCCACAATACAGAGATAATTTGAACAAAATCTATTCCCATTCCAGAAGGTCCACTGCGTTCTCAATTAATGAATATACTGCTCATGCTGGTCGTGAAGAAGTGGCAGGTCATGGAGGTATGACCGGAGTACCCAGGGCACCGGGACCCTTGTCTGTGTTTTCGTTACCTCCATTGGAACAGTTAACGGGGGGGATACGGGGTCCAACTCCTGGTGGCCGCAAGTCTCTTACTTCAGCAGCTAATGCCATGGGTTCGAGAGCCGTTGGAGGTGGTTCTGGTGCAGCTGCTAATGTTGCTGCTACCACTGGAGCTACTGCGTCTTTAGAGGAGTTCAAAGCATGGCAAGCAGAGATTAATTTGGCCATCAACAAACTCATGAGAGAAATTACACATTATACTCCTGCCAGAAATGTACAGCAACACCGTGAATATGAAGCACCAAGTGGTCAAGGAGATGAAATTATCCCAGAAACCAGGCTCAAAAAGCGCATTTGGTACTTGGCACGTTTCCTTGGTTGGAACCTCTTGAACGTGCTCAAGAGCTTTGTCTTTTCTGTCGCAGCACTCCTCTTTATCGCGTGGTGTCTCAAACGGAATGTTGTTGTTAACCGTACAGTGGTCAAAATGCCCTCTGATCTGTCTACACGACAAAAGAAGGAGTTGGTGATCAATTTAATCCTTGAAACCTCCGAAAACAAGTGGTTTATTAGACTATTGGCCTTCATTAACAGATTTGTTGGCTTTGTTTGAAGAGTAGTTTGTTTTCTTAATGTTATTGGTGGTCACGTGCCTAGGTTTTCGGTTTGTGGATCTGTGAATTTTTAGATTTCGAAAATTTTGTGTGAAGCGATGGGGGTTCCTACTCATCGCTGAAAGTTATCAACAGGTTTACAAGACAAAGGCAGCTGAAGCCCTAAATAACATAGCAGTAAGAGAAGGGATGGAAATACATAGGTGTCGCTTTGTGGACTATACTCCACACACGATAACAGCTACTGCTTTCTCGCATGATTCAGCGTTACTGCTGGGTCCTTCAAGTGAATTGAGATTTGCTGTAGGTAGATCCAACGGTGATATTGAAATTTGGAACCCTCAATATGGGTGGAAACATGAGTTAACTTTGCCCGGATCAAAAGGACGTTCTATTGAAGGTCTTGTGTGGGCCGTTCAACCTAACGAGACACCTCGGTTATTTTCAGTTGGTGGGTCTACTTATATAACTGAATGGGATTTGAAGTCAGGCAGACCTTTAGCAAACTATGATTGTAATTCGGGCATTATTTGGAGCATTGACATCAATAAAGATAACACTAAGCTTGCTATTGGTTGCGATGATGGTTCAGTCGTGATAGTCGACATTGCTGGAGGTCCAGGGATCTTGGAACACGATATGATCTGCCAGAGACAAAACCTGAGAGTGTTGAGCATCAAATGGGTTAATAACGACCGATTGGTTGGAGGATGTGCGGATGCAAGGATAAGACGTTGGAACGCTAGTGGCGATATGAAGGGGAGGTTGACAGCAACAGCGAGGGTTGACAAGTCCAAGACAGAAAGTACCCTTGTATGGTCTGTGCTTGTGTTACCAGATAAAGGTCAGGTTATCAGCGGTGACTCTACCGGCTCTGTTAAGTTCTGGGATTTAGAGACCTTTACATTGTTGCAAAGTTTCAAAGTACATGATGCTGATGTGCTTTGTTTGACCAAGGATAGCGAGCAAGAGAAGATCTTTTCTGCTGGTGTGGATCGTAAGATCCATCAGTTCACATTAATAACCACGTCAAAGAATACTAGGTGGGTGCATAGTTTTAACCGATTATTGCATTCTAACGATGTGAGAACCATGTCAACATTTGAATGTAAGGGTCACAGTTTATTGGTCAGTGGTGGTGTCGAAAGGGCTATAGTTATTCAGAGACTTGATCAGTTCCAAGATGGAAAATACAGAAAGTTGTTGATTAACCAACAACAGCCCAACGTGGTGATAAATAAGGAAAGGAGCTTTATTGCATTATTCCAAGACCAACAAGTTAAAATATGGAATCTTGTTGATGAAAAACATAAGTTAGTGGCTAAGCTTAGTTTGGCTGACGATGAAAATATAACAAGCATTGACTTCAATGGTAATGCCAGTATATTGGCCATTTCTACGTTGAATTCTGTTAAAATTTTTGAATTAATGGCAACTCCTAATGGGAAATTAAAGGTTGTAAAATTCAGAGATTCTGAATTTACCTCTATGATCGATGGTGCGAAGCAAGTGAAGCTTTATGATATAAATAAGTTGCTTGTCTTGACGGTAGACGATGAATTATACAAGTTTTCAATTGATACTGAATCCAGATCAATTCAGTTGGAAGGAGAGATTGAAACTTTGGCAACAGCTACGTTCTCTTCTTCTAAAGTCCAGCATTTCCATTCTGTTAATAAGTTGTCTATTTCACCTTCACAAGATGTTTTGGTATTATCGAGGTTTGATGGTTCCATAGAAGTGTACCCATTAGCTGATGGTAGTGAAAATGATGGTTATTTGTTGACCAGATTATCAGTTACACCCAACTTATTGTGTTTCTCTGACTCTAGTAAGTTGTTGGTAGTGACTGACGAGAACAAACTCTATGAATTCTTCACCAAGAAGGACTCAAATAACAACTTGCTTACACCTTGGAGTAAGAGGAACAGTGAATTCCCTCCTAAGCAATTCCATTTGGCAGAAGATAGACCACAGGGTATTTTCAAGAAGGAGAACAGATGTTGGATTTTTGGATCTACGTGGATTGCGTTTTTTGACTTAAGCGTGGATATTCCTATGTCTAAGCAGAACCAGAGCATTTCGTCAAAGAAGAGAAACAGAGATGGTTTGAGTATTACCAACATAACCAACGAAGACGAGCAAGGTATTGATGGAAGCAATGATGTATTTGACTCCAACAATGTCGAATTATTGGAGCTTTCTCTTAAGCAAAGACAGGTTGATAAATTACGCAGACATAATCAAAATGGAGTCCTTGAACAAGGAAGTGGTTCCAAGGACAAGATTCCCTTCTGGTTTACATCCAAGTACAGACCCATTGTGAAGGTTGAAGAATTTAGCGACGAATCCGTTCTTATTATTGAAAGACCTCAATTGATGTTGCCTAGTACCCCTGCATATAACTTACCAAAATTGAACTTTTAAGCAATAATATATATTGCCCTTAAATTATATATAAGACAGAAATAGAAGAATACAAGTTAGTCGATCTTTGGTACCACTCTTGCACCCTGAAAGAAGCATCTAGCAGCAGCTCCACAACCCATTAGACATTTTTGGGCATTACCATCACTGTCGCTATCTTCAGACTTTAATCCACATTCCTTCCTTCCTCCAAACTCCAGTTTATACTTTTCCTCGTTCTCTCTATAAGTCTTGTGAGGTTCAAAGCTTTGGATGTATAACTGATCCCGGGGATCTCTCAGATATTCGTAGAACATAATCAAGTGTCTTCTAATCTCCTGGTAGATTCTGTCCGGCAACCCTTGTGGGGCTTCCTGGCCCATATAGAGCAAATAATCGGCCAATCCTTCGATAAGTAACTGCTCAAAATACGATGCATCTCTCCAGTACCGTTTTTCCATGTCGTAGTCTCTATCGTAGATGGTGACATTCCGGTCGATGGCAGCTTCGGCCAATTCGTCGGCAATCTTCTTCCACTTCTGATCGCGAGTAATGAAATACAAATGGGCAGCGCAAGAGAGCGTGGTGCCTGTGTTATACGACCACTTGGCAGTGTCCACATTTTCCAGCTCCTTATGGACACCGTCCATGATCAACTTATCGTCTGGACTCTGCAAGACGCGGATCTGCCACTCGATGCACTTTATGGCAAAGTCAATGTAATGTTTGGCCTCATTTGGAATGAACTTGGAGATCTGCAAACACGCCTTGGCCACTTCTGCAGTGGTGCACGCGTTGAGGTACGTCTTGGATACATGCCACAAGACTCCCCCCTTGGTGACAGCATTGGGATCGTCGTTCCAGCCACCCATCAAGAAGCGAACCAATTCTCTACCCTGGTCGAGGAATCGTTTGTCGCCGGTGACTTCGAATGCGGTAAGCATACAACTTGCGACCTGCGCATCGTCATCGTAGTAGATATCTCTGTCTGAGCCGTTGTTTTCGGCGGCGGAATAACCCTTCAATTGCGTGTTCTTGTACTTTTGGAAGATTCTTATCGCCGGCTCAATTAAGGGAAGCATTTCTGGGTATATCCGAGCTGCGTCCACCACAGCTTGCACTGCGACTGCTACTGCCCATATAACGAATCTGTCTTCGTTGTAACACCCATTGCACTTTCTGGGGGCTATGAAAGTTCCCTTCAGCGGGTTGTAGTAAGTAAACCACATGTTGCGCACAATGGTGTAGCCCTCGAGATTGGGGTTGGCTAAGGTCATATTTCGTAGGCTTTGGCTGGTACAAAGGTACAGTGTTTTCAGATGAAAGAAACTCAGTCTAAGAGTGAGCTCAACGACTATTAGCTAGTGTAGGAGAAGAAGTTGGTGGTCATAGTATACTCCTTGACTACTGTATTTGACCTGAAACGGGGGTCGTGTGGTCACCCTATCATGAGGCTATTATGTATGCTTGTCTTAACACATTACACATTACGGTGAAGGAAATATAATGGGTAGAAGTAATGTCGTGGTTGCGACATGTGTAGTGTAGCAAACTCATTGTTCCATGAAATTGTCAGTTGCAAATAAGAGCTTTTGCACAAATAAATTGCCTGAGGCGGAAGGAATGAGATTTCTCGGACAATAAATGAGACATACTATAAGATATAACTAGCTGCTCCATTCTGCCTTATAAGAATGAGAACAGCTTTACCTCATACTCATATACTTAACGACATCTGGGATAGCTACCTTGGAGTTCATGTGACTAGCACTGTGTGTAGGCCAACAGTTAATACCAACACTAATATAATTAATAGAATTTCGAGAGCGATTGTCTCTTTAGATATCCTAACAAGTGCTTGTATTTTCTTTGAGTTGGTACGACTGACAACCTCAAGTACGCGTAAACTGGCTGTAACTATCATAGAAAGTACAACCTTCTACGAATTAGCTATATATGAGAACCTGAGTACTTGTTCATATAACTTCTCATCCACCATCAATGACTGAAATGGCAGATTTCGCAGACGTTGTACGACATTTGTGGGATTTCACTTATTTATCTTTGCGTTACTGTCCTGTTACTAATCAGAATACAGTTGCTAATGTATTAATGATATTACATTACGCTTTTGGAGGATGAATGTTGGTATTTATTATGTTCATTTTGTACTGGCATTACATTGATTATTGCTGTCTAAAATGCAGGATTTCCATTTGCCGTAACTACGGAAAAGCTATGGAGGTTTCCGGGACAACAGAAGTTCCAAGATACAAGTTCATCTCAAACGATTGACCTCAATGGCATATGAAAATTCTCTACTAGAATGTCGCACGTGTAAAAGAATATTCAAGTGAATAGTTCTACTATAAAATCTAGTGATTATATATGGTTACGTTGCATTGGGAATACTAGTAGTATTACGTAGACTATGGTACAGATGACATGGCGAAGACTTTAAGCCACAGTTTTGTTGGCAGCAGTGAAGTCAGATTCACCCGTCAATGGCTTTCTGGCAACGTACAACATCATGGGAGTGAACAACTTCTTTTCACCACCAGCAACCAAAAAGACTGCTGCTTGTTCCAAGGCATTAGTGACCTCCTTGGAGCCTGCAGGTGCCAAGCCAAGCTTTTCCATGAATCCAACGGTCTCAGTGGTGATCTTTCTACCCAACCACGAGGTTCTGAAAACAGTAGCAATGTCACCGAGGGTTTGAACATATTTCCAATTACCAGTCAATGGGTAGTACCAAGGAATCTCATCATCCTTGTTGGCCAAATCTTGTTGATATTCAATTTCGAAACCAACATTGAGCAATGCCTTTTCAGCAACTTCTCTCTTGTACATCTTGGGGATCCCGTCACCAAGTTCAATACCATATGCAATTTCACGATGTTCTGGGTTAGTTTCATCGTACTCATCAGTCATGACCCATTCGTAAACACCGAAAACTCCACCTGGCTTCAAAACCTTGTAGATTTCAGAATAGACACCTTCCAAAACTGGTGCGTGGACAGTGGCTTCAATGGCGTACACAGCATCGAAGGTCTCGGGTTCAAATTCCATTTGCATAAAGTCACCCTTAACGTAGGACAACTTGTGGTCCAACTTGTACTTCTTGGCGTAGAAGTTGGCTCTTTCGATCTGGTAATCATTGTTGTTCAAACCAACAATTTCACAGTCGGTGAATCTACAGATCTCTCTGCCTGGACCACCAACACCGCAACCGACATCCAACACCTTCATATTCTCGTTGATGTTCATCTTGTGGGCCAAGTAGTGTTCGTGTCTGGCAGTGGCCTGTCTGAAGGCCTCGCCCCTGTAGTACCGAGAAAAGTGGAAGGATGAACCCCAGCCGTACTCGTAAAAATCAGTGACCAAGTTGTAGTAGTGGTGGGTCAACTGGGAGTAGTCATTCAATCTCTTTTGTTCATCTTCCTTTCCGACCTTACCGTCCCAGTGCTTGAAATAACCTTTGGTAGCTACTTCAGATGCGCCCTTGGACTTCGACATCAAAGCAAATAAACCCTTTCTCTTGTAACTTTCACCGTGCATTGCCTTGGTGAAGTTCTTGTCTCTGGCAAAGTCCTTTTCGTTCAAGGTGATGTCCTGTGTGTTAGCCATTTTATCTTATTTCTCTGTCTTCTAAATACAATATGCCTCTAAGATACGGCCCAGGTGAATATCTCCAACTATAGTACTAAATGTAGTGCTTGTTGTCAATCCAACATCCCACTCAATTATTTCCCTCGCCTTTTATACCTGAAAATTAATATCGTCGTTAAGCAGATGTATTGTTTGTTTTTGTGACAGATCGACTTCGTACCCACGTCGTTTAGACCAGTGTTACACGATCGTACCCGATGTCGTGCATATAAGACAATAATCGATGTCGCGAAACACGTCGTTCAATTTATCGTACATATTTTCCCTGCATGGAACGATTCTGGATTTCGAGGATGGTTCCGTTCTGAGCTAAATTACCGAGGAGCCAACCCTCTATCTCTCACAAGCCTTAACCGTTATTGTTGTTGTCGTTGTCGTTGTCGTTGTCATTGTCAATTGCATTTGGAGTTGCATTATCATTATTGTTATCATCTTCATTATCATTATCATTCTCCCTGTCGTTGCCATCATTCAAATGGTCATCGGCATTAACAGCATTGTTCCCAATTTCAAAGTCTTCCATGGCAATATCGTATTCAACTTTTTCCTCTTCATCTAAGAGCTTATCGATCCGATCTAATGTCATTTCCATTTCACGATCGGCATCTGATTTAGGTTTCTGAGCCTCCTTAAAAGAAGCTGCCAGCAGTTCGTGATTATTTTCGTCATCTTCAGCAACTCCGGCGTTTTGAGAATCACCGCTATCGGATCCTTTGTCTTCCTCGTTCTCTCTTACTACAGCAACACTGATATCAAGCTTCTCAGACTCTCCCTCTGGCTCCATCTCTATTATCAGCTCGCCATGTGATTCTGCTTTGGTTTTTAATCGTAAAAGCATGGCATCCACAGAATCGCAAAACGCCTGCATATTCTTGCGGTTGTGTTTGTCGTAAATGCCAGAAGCATTGCCTTCTATCCCCTGTTTGGTTGCAACCAATGACGCCTGTAGTGATTGCATGCCGGCTAGAGGTATATATTCCCCAAAGAAAAGTTTTCCCAATGAGTTAACAACTGCCTTTTTAGCACTCTTGCTGGTGTCTTTGTCTTCTAAGACGGAAAGCATTGAAGCGCAGAGTAATAAATGACTTGATGATTTGTTGACATCCTCCTCCGAAACATTCACAATATTCCGAGGGTCGCACCATTGGATCAATTGCAGTAATACCCTTGTTGGCGTCAACTCCCTCATTCTCTTGTCTTCATCTTCCTTGTGCTCATCCCTTTTCAGCTTCCTTCCCTTTTTCTTCTTTCGAGTACCTAAGTCCTCGTCACCTTCATCGTTCTCATCATCCACAATTTGCTTTTCAATGGTCTCACTAGGGAAAAGACGGAAGAGACAATCTCCACATAACTGGGCTATACGCATCTGGTGGGTGGTGTAACTAAAGGCATAGACCGGAATACAGAAGCTTAAAGTTTGTCTTAATTCTTCATTTGCTCCACTGTGGGTCTTGAAGTAAGTAATCACCAACGATTCAAGTAATTGAAGTTCATGCTCGTTACCCAAGTCAACTTCCTTGTTAGCTTCTCCGAATATATCTGCCAAAAATAACTTGCAAATTCCTCCAGCTACAACAGCTTGTAATCGAGGCATGGAATCATCCTTGAGATTCCGGAAAAAACTCCTAGCAATTTGAAAGCCAATGTCTTCGTTTTCCAACCCAGACATACCATAACTGGAGAGAATATCAACAATAGCCTTGAAGCAAATAATTCTGACGGACTCGGCAGTATCTTTGAGTTTGCGTAAAAACATATCAAAATTATCTCTGGCACAAGATTTATCGAGAAGACAGAATAATCCAATACATTCAAGACCAAGCGAGTAAATATCTGATTTATCAGTCTGTCGCAAAGCGTAGTTCACTAAACTGAATCGAAGTGATGATAATGACGTATCCTGCTCTAATGGATTTTCGATTAATTCTAACACATGCTTAGTAATCTTTAAGCAGCGAAGGGCAACTTCATCGTCTATTGTGAAGCGAGGTTCAACCTTTCGTTTCTTACTCGATTGTTGTAATTCTTCGTCACCAGCGTTGTCGTCATCAGAAGAATCGAAACCATCTTGTGCTGAGTGGAAAGTATCCTCTAAATCATCTTGAGCACCCTCATCAAGAATATCATTAATGATTTCAGTACACATTGCTGCAAAATCTCTTTCATGATAAGAAATTCTCTTCAAAACCCGCAAAGTGACTTCGACGAGTTTCTCTGAGAAAGCTTGCCCACTTAAGTGATTTTTTAATAATTGCTCTCTAATAACTTTTAACATTTCTCGTCTTCCCACTTCATCTCCAAAATCAAAGTCAGCCGCAATTAACAATAAATTCTCGATTATAAAATCGACGTCTTCAAAACTCTCTATGTAGTCCCTTAGTTTCTGGTTGTTCATATTCTCGTGGAGTATCTTCTCGATTTCGTTATTGATATCGTCGAATTCGATATCTAAGTCTGTAAGCCTATGTTTAAGTTCATCTCTTTGGACCTTGACTTCCTTGGCATAATCGCTTACTTCTTTTAATGCCTTTTTTGCACTTCTCGATTCAGCATGCAATTGCTCTGGTGTAAATGAAAGAAAATATTGCTCTTCATTGGGTTCTTCTCCAGGAATTACGGGAATCCGGTCAGCAACCCCAGTTCGCAATTTGTATAAACGATCCTTGATCTCAGCGATATATCCATTTATGTGGTCAACTTCTGCGGCGTTATCAACCAAGGATTTTTTTAACTTTTCACGTTCTGCTAGTGACCTGTACATCTTGGAAAGGACTTGGTGTCTGCTATTTCGTAATTCTCTCAATCTTTGATTCTGTCGGGTGATTTGTGCACTTGCTTCTTCATCTGATTCAATTTGCTTTATTCTGAGTTCTAAGTATTTCCCGAGCACAACTGCTAACTCAGCCGACTCGGGATATATGGAATCAATCATTTCGTAAAGATTATTCTTTTCACAATAGGAGTAGAACGTTCTTAAAATGAAGACACGCTCAACAGTCAACAGTTTCAAGTTAATCTTGTCGATGTTGAGCTGTGCGAGCGATTCGTTGTTCACCTTATAGATATTCTGCATTGTTAACTCTGCAACATCACTTTTGGTGACACTCAAAGCACCCACCAATTCTTCGAGGTCACTTCCTACGGCTTCATACCAATCGCCTGTTATCAATTTGAGGGATGCCCTAACCACCTGAACATCTCTGTCATTTAAACTCCATCTCAAAAGCAGTTCACGCTCTTTGCTGGTTAACGCAGAATATCCTCCCAATTCTTTCAATAAGCGAGTGAATACTAATCGCCTGTTGATACCATTTGAATCTCTTGCTCTATCTAATAAATCTGGAATCGTTGACTTGTCTCTTTTCAAGTTAATAAGAGCAGCTCTTCTAACTTCTGCAGTCTCGTCAAATCTCATTGCCTTTCGCACTTCATCTGTTATAAGCTCGTTGTTTTCTTCATCATCGTCTTCAATTGTTTGGAAACGAGATAATGCAACTATTGCCTGAATCCTAACTATTGATTCCTTATCCTTCAATCGAGCAATTAAAACGGCCCTCAAGGCCTGGTAAACTTCATGGTCTATTTCCAGCAACTGGATAATTAAGTACCCTAACAACTGCACTACTCGAAACCGAACGTTCTTGTCTTTAGAGTCCACACCACGTAGTAAATGAAGCACCAAGTAATTGACAAATCTGGAGACGGATTCCTCATCGTACAGGGTATTATCCTTTTTTGAAGACCCATCAGTATTCAATGTGCCCACAAACACCGCAACGTACTTTGCTATTCTGTCTGCTGCTCTTTCGCCCTTCTTCAATCCTAAGCACTTGTTGATCAACTTGGTGAAATGGAAACTAAATGAGTCGAGCAATCCCTCTTGTACAGACTTGTTGAAAATGAGTCCAAGCATAATAACAAGTTTCCTGTGACTGGAAGTGGTATGTTGAGCTTCTTGGAAAATGGAGGCCATCGCATGGCGTAATGATTCAGCATTTACAACTCCTGCCACCAACGGAGGTACTGGCTTTTCCTTCTTTCTCGCCATTGCCCAAAGTTAAAAAATGAAGCAGAAATGGTTTCCTAGTTGTTAACTCAGATAGCAACGCTGAAGGGTATCTATAACTTAAACTAAAGTCACTTATTATATATTTCGATTTGGATCTACATCAAAACAAACAATTACATGGATCCACGCGCGCTTCCGGTCCACAAACTAAAAAATGTGCCTTCTTTCTTTGACAGACTTGACCTCCACACAAGCTATGATCCTACTTGCAACTCTTTTATGTAATGAATATTCCGTAGAGAGATTTTATACAATGAGTTATTAGCTATCCAGAAGAAACCTTGACATATCTACACTCCTGTTTCTCAAAATTCAGGTAGCTCTATCAATAGTATTACATAAATAATTATGTGTAGGGAAGCCGATAGTTCGAAATGAGTGGGCCAAGGTCCCTGCTTGCCTGCCTGCTTTTACATGTGGTACCCTTCTTTGAGTGACAATATTCACAAAGATGCCTTCAAAATTGGGTAAAAACTTTTGGAACTTAAAAAGCATTTTTTTTGTTCATACATTTAACCCCACATTCTTTCTTATGTTTTCGGGTTTATATAACTAGCCACGTTTAGGAACCGTTTTCCGTACACCGAATATGGATATTCCATTAGTATAGTAGGAATTGGCATGTTAATTTTTGTCATTCATGCAACCAATTTGCAAGCGTAAAATATTAGTTCAAAAGAACTGTCAATTTATTGCTTCATCAGACGACGTCTTCTAGTACATATTGTTAAGGTAGATATTGGAAAGCAGAAACATGGAATATGAGCCATAATTTTGAAGCAATTAGAGCATGACCATATACTTTTCGCTCAAGGGCATGTACTTTGCTATTGGTTCTATTACTTTGATGTTATCAAATACACTGAGATAACATAAAGTGATTACTAAGTTCAAAAACATTTCTAATTGGGCCAATATCCTTGCAGATAGCGGCACTATAGATCTAGTAATTTTCATTAGATACATTCACACATTTCTGATCCTGCCCATAGTTCAATTCAATAGTGCCAGATTGACTAGGTGAAGAATCTTTGGATCGTAAATTTGCTTATTTAGTTCTACTCGTTTAAGTAAAAATGGTATCGGTGTTCATTAATGGAGAACTCCCATTTTGATCAGAATTTAAGTTACATCTCCAAAGTAATGCTTATCCAAAGGGAAATGGATTCCTGAAAGATATCAATCTCTGGAGATGTGACATTTGTGGGTGAAATTGAAGTACTTCCCAACGACCCTAAGGTTTTTCAAAAAAAAAGAAATGAGCAGTACGGGAATCGAACCCATGTCACCCGCTTGGAAGGCGAATATGCTAGCCACTACACCAACTGCCCGTTGGTTGAGAGAACAATTTTTTCGTTCATGTAGAGCTCATTGTTCACTGAATCCTGCATATAAACCATTTTTGCCAAACGTAATGGAGAGCACTAACCTTCCGGGCTGTAGCCTAGTGGAAGGGTACTTAAGCGTGGCTTTCACGTCATTTCGAAAGCTTTCTTAGAAAAGCTCTATCTGATTCTACTGACGGCTGGGGTGAGGTCAAGGCTCAGATCACTTGCATCGCCGGTGGCTTAGTCTTCCTACATAGAGGTCCGAAGTACTTGGTTGCTTCTGGTGCTAGCCCTTCCTGAACAGTTCCAGGTTCGATTCCTGG
>JAKVQZ010000115.1:0-32128 GCA_030463055.1 Lizanozyma gosingica | reverse complement strand
GGTCGCGGTACGCTATGTAAACAATTAATGGACTAAAACCCCATCAAACCATGTCTACATGTAGGCTTGGTAGGGGTTAACCGATGGTGTGATGTTGCTTTGTGTATGGAGAGAATTAGTTTCCAATATGGAGAAATTTATAATGGCGTGGTAGTGAAATCTTGCACCCCCTAACAATGGGGCGATCATTGGTTGGCAGGTTGGCGGTTATAGTAGGAGCAAGCAAGTTGGATTAATGGACCGCGTATTTTGTTGGTACAACAGGACAATGCTACATGAATGACCCCCCTTTGGTAGAAGCAAGTAGCAGTAGTAGTTGAAGAAATAATATAGACAGAAGTAGTCATTTCTACCCATAAGGACGGTGTTTCTGTGAAGATGTGACTCTTGCTCGTTTGTGGTTAGATCTCTGGGGGAGAAGACTTAGATACACGATTGTTTGGAGGACCTCGCCACACACGCCCAGTGACTGGAACAATAGAACACCACTATGTTCCTACATCTTAACCTTTCTCCAGGACTAAATTTTACTCCTTAATTTGAAACATGGATATACCATACGATGTGAGCACAACAAAGTGGGAGCCACAACTGAGGATATTAGATTGAGAGTGAGGAGGAGCCCACCCACAATGCCCGGATAAGGCTGGTATGACTCTTGCAATATCTCATTATGAAAACAGATACCTTGAACCGAACTCCAGAAAATTAGTATACGAGTATTTCCGGTTTCTAAAGCTTACTAGGGGACATAAACTTTCCAAGGCCAACACCTCTCTCCTACAAAGACTTTATCTCTATCAGTATTACTATATAGAGAAGTAACTACTTTAGGAAGATGATTCCATTCCATTCCACTAAACCCCTTTCACTATTCTTACCTACTTCTCCACAATTGAAAGGAGTCCTACATCGCCGATTAGTCTTACCCCATAAAAAAGTCATCATCAGGGATCTTATTCTTTGGGTTTCTTCACAAAGCGGTTTGGAATACTGTGATATTTTAGTATCGTTTTTATATTTACGTAACTATTTTACTATTACAAAGTGCAAAAGTTGCGCGATTGCTCTACCCCACATTTCACTGAAACTCCTGTAATATTCTTACTCCTTACGAATGAATACTCCAGATAATTATTCCAAAGTTAGGCCCTAGAAGTTTCAGAGTCAAAGTAAAAGTCAAAGTCAAAGTCAGACCGAAGGCATCGACCAGAGGAAGATTTAGCACCAATGCAAGACGTAGCACAAACGTAATGCTTGTTCAACCGCTTATACTGAGAGATTATTTCTCTGTACTAAATAAATAGAAATTGTGCCGTGCGTTTTAAATGGCCAAAATTAGGAGAAAGAACTTACCCGAATATTCATTCGTACCTCACATTACACCTCGGTTCGTACACACATGTTACAGAAAAAGGGATTGAATGGAAAATGACGGACTTTAATGTCCGCATCCAAAATTCGTCTGTTTCCCCAGAGTAGATTTTCATTGGAGTACAGTTCAGTGCAGTATAGTAAAGATAATTATGGGGTCGTTTGCAGGCATTTCTTATCGGGAAGGATCTTCTGTATAACAGACTCGAAAGTTCGGATATTAACGTCCATCCGCATGATTAACTCCCCTACCACGGCGTTCTAGAAATTGAGGTTGATTGACGGTGAGCGATAACCTAATGGATAATACTATCGGGTGTCACATGGGACACAACATCAGTAGGATCAAAGAATGGACACCACTGAATAAAGCTAAAGAAAATACTACAGAAAAGTGTTAACAACATAGAATTCCCCCCGTAATCGAAGTGAATGCCATTGAGATACATTATGCCACGAACGATATCAATACTATGAATTCAGATTACCACCAGAATAAAAGTGTAAGTAGGGTCCTCATCTATTTATCTAACCCCGGCCTTATTATCAATCTAGTGAACTTTGTCCGCCCCATTATCGGATCCCCGGCGCGATAGGCTTTGTTTGTGCTTTTGTAATCCAAAAAAAATCGGGTATCCTGAGTCACCCACGTAGACCGCACAGAACGTTAACTCCAGAGTGAAACAAAGGCCGGCCTGGTGCCAAGTTAACAGATTTGAAATGGCATCAATGCAAGTTTCCTTCGCTGCACACTAAACAGTAAATGAGTGAAGAGAATAAATTGGACACAGATCCCCTCTTTTTGGATCCTTTTTTTGGACAGAAGGCTTTTTCAGGCACACGATATCTTCCTTTATCGCGTTGGTGGTCATTTGACTCATATCACGGATTGGACTTTTTCTTTCCCCCAACTTAAAATTGGGATTGACCATTTCACAGAAATTGACATTTTCTTTTGACCACTGCTTCTGACAACAGACAATCCAGACTTCTTCTAGAGATACCTATATTTATAATCATCGAGAATCTTTATATACAACCCCGCTGTATATACATACACTTGTGACGAGCCTTGAGAAAATAGCGACGACACTTAAATACTCCCGTTCCAGAAATCCTTGCCAATGATCAGAGCATTGAGAAGCAAAGCCATCACTAGATGTGGCCGCATGGCTCTCACTTCTAGGTATTCATGCTTCCTCCAGAGCATGCGTTTACTCTCTACACCTACACTCCAATTGACGATCGCCGACGTCAACCCCCAGGCAATCGACGCCAAATATGCCGTTAGAGGTAAGATCCCCATCAGAGCAGATGAGTTGAAAGAGATCTTGGAATCCAGCGAAGACCACAACTTGCCCTTTGACCGTATCATCCTGGCTAATATCGGTAACCCTCAGCAATTGGACCAAAAGCCATTGACCTGGTACAGACAAGTTCTCTGTCTTTTGCAATACCCTATTCTTTTGAATAACCCTCCAGCAGACTTCCCCACAGACGTTGTTGAAAGAGCTAAGGTCTTGCATGCTAAAGTGGGATCACTCGGTGCATACTCCCACTCACAAGGTGCTATCCACATAAGAAAGTCTATTGCTAAGTTCATAGAAGATAGAGATGGCCACGAGTTCCCGGCCAACCCTAAGGATATCTTTTTAACCAGTGGTGCTTCAGCTGCTGTCCAATACTTGTTACAGATCTTCTCCAATTCTCCCAAGCTGGCTTACTTGATTCCTATTCCTCAATACCCATTGTATACTGCTACAATCACATTGAACAATGCCCGCCCAATTGGTTATTTCTTGGATGAAAGCAACCATTGGTCTACTAATCCTACTGAAATCAGGCAATTGATCGCTGAAAACTCCGATTTAGACATCAAGTCTCTTGTGGTCATCAACCCGGGTAACCCCACTGGTGCTATTTTAGCTCGGGAAGATATCGTGGAAATCTGTAACATTGCTGCTGAAACCGGAATTGTCATCATTGCCGATGAGGTGTACCAGGAGAATGTGTTCAAGGGAGAGTTCATCAGTGTTCGTAAAGTGTTGAAAGAGTTGCAACGCGATTTCCCAGGAAAGTATGATGCGGTTCAATTGGCCTCATTGCACTCTACCTCCAAGGGTGTTTCTGGAGAATGTGGTCAACGTGGTGGGTACATGGAACTTGTTGGCTTCCGTCCCGAAGTGCAAGAGATCATTTTCAAGTTAGCTCTGATTAACCTTTGTTCAGTTGTTCTGGGCCAAGTTTTGATGGAATTGATGATCAACCCACCCAAGAAGGGCGAACCTTCTTATGACTTATACCATAACGAAACCCAGGCAATTCACAAGGACTTAATGCACCGTGCCACCCAATTGTACAATAGCTTCTTACAAATGGAAGACATTGAGTGCAACAAGCCTATGGGTGCCATGTATTTGTTCCCCTCATTGAAGTTCACTAAGGAGAAGTATCCCAAGTTGTTTGAAGAGGCCGAAAAGACTGGAGCTATCATTGACGAAATCTACTGCATTGAATTATTGGAAAATACCGGTATTTGTTGCGTTCCTGGTAGTGGGTTTGGCCAGAAACCTGACACCTACCATGTGAGAACCACCTTCTTACCTCCTGGAGACGATTGGATCAGGAGATGGACTCAATTCCATGCTGCCTTTGTAGCTAAATACGCCGCTTAAACTGAAACATAGTTGTGTCAGATCAATGGGAAATGCGAAAATAACCATACTAAAACAAGAAACATTAATCATGTAGACGAACTCCACTTTTAAGGTGTATGCATTTGGACGCAAGGCTTTATCCAATTGGCTCATTGCTCTGAACTTTAAGATAAAGTGTGAAATAAAATCAAATGCCTTTCAAAGTGATACTACATCAGTACAATTAGTATAGTCTAGTACAGTTATTACTGGAGAATCGACACTACGTGCAGTACAATGAAGGGGTCCTCTCAAGTCCTGCTTTTCCTTTTGCTGCAAATGAATTGTTTTAATTGCCCAAATCCAGTTTAATCTAAATAGACCTCTGTTATGCCCACTTTTTATAGAAAATAGAAATCAATTACACCTATAATCTCATTAGTGGAAATTAACTAATGTGATTGTCATTATCTCTGCCAGTATCTACTTCTATCAATTTTCTGTCCCACACATCCCCTTGACAACAAAACTGAACAGGTGCAGTTTTCAACCATTTTGTCGTGACGTAACTATTCCATCCCTAAACAAGGGGTTTGAGCCTCCCCACCCCTTCAATCGGCCGTTGCCACTGCAATATCCTAGTGCATCCAATAGATTGATTCCATATGTAATGACACTACCACTATAAGAAAGTGTACCAAAAAGTAAAACTATTGTACAGTATAATTGATTATGAAATGGATGCCGTTGAGAAAGTCTGGAACGGCTCTGATAGTAATCAAGTCGAAGGTCATTACCCGCACATTAATTGAGATGACAAATCCTTGGAATCTGATAGGCCGGAACCCCAGAGCAAGGGATTTTTGAGGTAGCGTCCGAACCATTGTTCTCCTCTTTTGAACTGCATCGCCACATCAACCGTTATTGTCAGGGGGTCTTTGTGCACTTTACTAGCATTTTTCAATAGGGAGAAGATGAGCTTGCGTCAGCGTGCAAACTCATGTTTTGGTAATGAGTCCATACAGAAATGGAACTTGGGCAATTATATAAGGATACGGTGACCTGAAAGTGAAAAGTGGATAGAGGAGAAGCAAAAATAAACTACTCTTTTTTTGTTCATTTAGTTACTGCTGAAAGCAATAGCGTGAAAGGTTAGAAAATTGCACCTGCATCAACATTGATAGATAGGTGAATAATACTACATCAGTAATAAAAATCCCTGGTATTAATACAGTCACCTTTCTTTTCTTTAGTTCATCGTGACATTTATCCACCATCGGCACAGCATAAATATATAGCACACATCCACCATGTCTGTCGTGCTCGCATACAAGAGCATTGCTAAGCTCTTCAAATCGGAAGCAGAAGGTGATAATGAAAGATCATCGCGGTTATTGGCGTCTAATAATGGTTCCAGCTCAGACGGAAGATTGCCCCTTCCTTATGGAGCTACCGAGGAGGGGAATGCAAATGATAGTCATCTCGAATCACAGGCCAACAGTGGGAACTCCAAAATCATTGGCTACGAAGACAATATGAGCAAAGCCCATGGAGATGATGCTTCTAGTATGGGTGGGTTTTTCCAAAAGTTCGATCCCAGAGTTATGTCAGATATCATTATTGGGTTGAGTGACGGGTTGACTGTCCCCTTTGCATTGACCGCTGGTTTATCCAGTTTAGGGTCTTCCAAATTGGTCATCACCGGTGGTATGGCCGAATTGGTTTCTGGTGCCATTTCCATGGGTTTGGGTGGTTATTTGGCTGCAAAGTCTGAATTGGACTACTACAAGTCCGAAGTCAAAAATGAGAAGATGCAATTCTTCTCCAAACCCGAGACAATCAACGAGGAGGCTGCTGATATCTTGTACGATATTGGTGCCAGCGAGCAAACCATTCAACTCTTTTTGAGAGACTTAGACGCACACCCAAAAAAGTTGATTGACTTCATCATCAGATTCGGAAAGGGATTAGAAGAGCCAGCAGAGGGTAGAGAGATCACCAGTGCATTGACCATTGGTTTGTCCTACTTCATTGGTGGATTTGTACCCTTATTACCCTATTTCTTCACCAATGTGGTCAAAACGGGTTTACTCATTTCCGTTATTGTCATGTTGATCACATTGTTCATTTTCGGTTACGTCAAGACAGCAATTTCCTTGGGTGAACATTGTGGCACAAGTAAGAAGGTTGGTGAAGGGTTCCAAATGGTTCTAATAGGTTCCATTGCTGCAGGTGCAGCTTGGACCTTGGTATACTTGATTGAATGATGATAACTATGATTCTGAAGTTTTATTTTTGAACTAATCGAATCGCTCAAATTGAGTCGATTTTATTTTGATTTCATTACTGCACCAAGTGCTCCTAGTCTCATTTTAAACCATAGATATATGATGCTACATTAATAGCAACACTTTAAAGTGAAGCTTTCAACATTCAAATCCAATTTCTGGCGGAACAATCATTAATTCCCTTTGAGTCCTACCATGCCGTTAACGACTATGGAGAAAGTAGAAGCGTTCTTCTCAAATATAAGACAAAAAGTGTTTTAAAGTACTTCTTATTTTGTTGAGATGGACTGGGTATTCCTCGGATTGGACGGCCACCCGTTTCCCACACAGTTCGTTTGTATATTAGTCATATATAGTAAGTTAAAATTCTTCTATATAACAATAAGCTTAATAGTACCGATAATAGAGAGTTAATTCATTGAGACAGAAGAGCAGATCGAGAGTATGGCTGCTAATTCGCAACCATTTCTTCTTTGAGTACCTATCAGTGGTAACCAGTGGTAATCAGAGTTAAGTAGGCGATGAATGTCCAAATACCTGTGTACTTTACAGCTCGCGGTAGCAGGTTTAGTAAATGATAGCGTATGATAGAATACTACTTCAGTCGATGTATAATCTACAAATGCCATTGAAGAAGAAACTTTCTTATATACTTTTTCTTTTGTACTGGTTAGAGGAATGATGCAACCAGTACAAATTCGCACCCTCAAAATTTGCCCCCAGCTATTGATTTATGAAAACCCAAACTCCACTTAAAACTCTACAAACTACTAGTTACTTATTCAACTACTATTATAGCACTAATGTCTCAACGTTTTGCTGAATTTATAAGTAAAATCGCCATTCCAGCGGGTGTGGCCCTTACCCTCGGACAGTCTGCGATTTACGATGTGGAGGGAGGCCAAAGAGCAGTTATTTTCGACCGTCTTAAAGGTGTCCAACCTAATGTGATTGGAGAAGGTACTCACTTTGTTATTCCTTGGTTACAGAGACCCATTATATTCGATGTGAGAACTAAGCCAAAGACAATTGCTACCACTACCGGATCAAAGGATTTGCAGAATGTTTCGTTGACTTTGAGAGTGTTAATTCGTCCCGAAGTGATGAAGTTGCCCAAAATCTACCAGACTTTGGGATTAGACTACGACGAAAGAGTGTTGCCTGCCATTAGTAACGAAGTGTTGAAGTCGATTGTTGCTCAATTTGACGCTGCCGAATTGATTACCCAAAGAGAAGTTGTCAGTTCCAGAATCAGACAAGAATTGGCCCAGAGAGCCACCGAGTTCTCCATTGAATTGGAGGACGTCAGTATCACACACATGACATTCGGTAAGGAATTCACCAAGGCAGTCGAACAGAAACAGATTGCCCAACAAGACGCCGAAAGGGCCAAATACTTGGTCGAAAAGGCAGAACAAGAAAAGAAGGCTCTGATTATTAGAGCAGAAGGTGAGGCGCAATCTGCCGATATGATCAGCAAGGCCTTGAACAAGGCTGGTGATGGTTTGTTGATGATCAGAAGATTGGAAGCATCCAAGGAAATTGCTCAAACTTTGGCTGGTTCGCCCAACGTCAGCTACTTGCCTGGTGGAAATGGTGGAGAACTGGAAAAACCAAACTTGTTATTGAACATTGGCAGTGGTCGTTAATAGAAGGCCATTTTGTTGGTGTACATATTGGTCTGAATATCTACGCTAAAAATTTTTGTAAATAGTATGCATAGGTAATTAATTAAAATCTTTAAGTTATATATCGAGAAGAACGAGTTCACGCTCAATACCAGGTGTAGTACATTTTCCTTGCCTTATTAAGGCCTCAATATCCTCTACTTCCTTTACACAGCCACTGGTCAAATTTAAGATCCCTGGAGCCGTTTTGCTCACCACAACATCGTCCTCTACTCTGACCCCAATTCCTTGGAACCATTTGGGCCATTTATCATTCTTGGGAATATACAATCCTGGCTCGATGGTGATAACATTGCCGGTGACCAACTTCTGGAATCTGGAAACTGAAGGAATATCATGCAAATCCAACCCCAAGTGATGTCCGATGTAATGGGGATACAAATGACGACTTACTTCAGTCTTGCTAACACTGTCAAAACCGGGGAGACTCTTTAAGCCCTTCCAAAGTGCAGTTACACTTCTTTCGTGAATATCGTTGATTGAGAATCCCTGATCTTCACTGCATAAATCAATGCACTCTTTGTTAGCCGCCAAGACTATCTGATAAATCTCTCTCTGAGGTTCGCTGAACCCCTGTGGAGAGTTGGGCCAAGTACGAGATATGTCACTGCAGTAGCCCCCTAATTTTCCACCAGCATCAACGAAAACTAATTCATCTCGATACAACAAATCGTCATTTCTGGTGTAGTGAATGGTTAACGAATTTGAGCCGCTAGCAACCACAGGAATGTATGCCTGCTTATCACATCCGCCTCTGACAAACTGGTACTCCAAGAATTTGGCCAATGATTTCTCAGTCATAAGTGGATCTTCTGATCCAACCTGTGCAATTGCTTTATTAATTGCTCTACTGGAAATCTGAGCTGCTGCATGCATCACATTGATCTCATTATCGCTCTTGACCAGTCGCAACTTGGCAATTATATTGGTGAGCCCTCTGACGTTTTTTCTACCATTCCTCAACACCTGCTGAATGGTAGAATATGATCTCGATTCAGTACCGCTAATGGTTCCAAAGAAGGTCTTTAAAGGTGAGCCCTGCTTGCCATTCTTAAACCGGATTTCATCCCAGAATACATTGTCGTTTCTTTCTATGACATCTGACAAGTATTTATCAAGTTTCCCGATTGTCTCAACATAGTCTGCATTAAAGAACTCATAAGCACCCTCAGTTCCGGTACGATGACCCTCCCAAAGTTCGGCATGAGGATCCTTATTGGGCACTAGCATGTGCAAGAAGACATCTTGGCCAGTGTTCTCAATGAGAGCGACGGAATCAGGTTCTAACCATCCTGTCATATAGTACAAGTCGTTATCCTGTTGGAAATCGTAGAAAACTGATCCCAGGGCAAATTGAACTTGATTTCCCACTAAAATGGCAACAGACTTAGAAGGCAACTCCTTGGCCAACTTCAATCTTCTTTCATAGTAATCTTTAGCCGGGATACCAGGAGTAATGTTGCCTGGAATTGGAAGATAGTGAGGACGGGTTTCGTGAGTAGGTTGCCCCGTAGTGAAGGGTACTTGTGGACGAGTGTTTATGGAAACATTCCGAGTCCCTCTAATGCGACGACTCACAGTTGTGGCCAATCTGGAAGCCAGTCTCATGGTTTAAATGAAGGCTTTGCAAAAGATTAATTGCAATAGACGACGTACTTCGAAATAGTATCCCAATTCTATAGCAACTTTTTTTGCAATTTTTCAGATCGAGAATCTCAAAGTTTAAACATATTCATTCAAACTTTAAGAATTGAATTCTTTGAGTATTGCAACAAATACATGATGTGTGATGGTGCCTATCGTAAGAAGTGAGCACAAAGGATTCGTCGTGGACTATGAGGCGGACACGTTTGTGGATGAAGGGATAATTGTAACCAATGGCTTCAATCTTTTGCCGTTGAATGACGTATTGCCAGAACATGAGGAAAATGATAACAGTAATAACAATGAAGAGGAAGCTGATCTTGATGTCAGCGGAGGAGAAAAGACTATAATAACCACAACGGACGGTGTTTCTAAGCAACCAAAGAGAAAGAAAGCTACTAAAAGTGACAAAAGAGAACAAAGACTCCAGAAAAAGGCGAACGCCGCAAGAAACAGACAACTAAAGAGACAACAGGAACTCTTAACCAATGACGGTGTCATATTGCCTGCCCGATCACAGTTCAATCCTTACAACTCGAAGCCGAAGATTAAAGAAATTTACAGCAAAATTATGGAATTGCACAAGGCAAACAAAGATAGTGAAAAGCCCCAGGACAAGCTCTTCCAGTATCATTCTATTGCATTATACTTAAGTGACATGGAGTTGTTCCTTCCAGGTGAATGGCTCAACGATAATAATATTTCGTTTATATACGAGTTAATTTCGTATTCATTTCTCAGGGACGAAATGCCTGCTCTGAAACAGATTCAATTGCTCTACCCATCGTTGGTGCAGCTATTTTTGCATTATCCTAACACGGAGGATTTATCAAGTTTGTTACCTCCAGAATTAAAACAGGCCAGATTCTTATTTATGCCAATAAACTTCATAGATGACTATGAACGTGTTGATCTTGAGGAAATTAATGTGGGCGACCATTGGGCCTTGACGGTATTGGATGTGCTCTCGGGTGAATTGCTAGTGTACGACTCAATGGTTGCTGAAAGCGACGAAAGTAATAACAAATTACTAAAAGAGTTGTCACTTAGACTTATGAAATGCAATTCACTCTTTGCAAACCAGTTGAAACATATACAAGTCACATATATGAAGTGTGACCAGCAAACAAACTTCGATGACTGTGGTGTATATGTTTCCATGATCACTTGTATGTTGCTTTATCGTTTGAAATTTGGGCCAGAAACACAGAATATCAGTTTAGCGATAGACAGAGTAAGATTTGAGCCCTTATCTGGACGATGCATAATTCTTGATCTCGTTTATAGGGTCATGCAAAGGCTATTCCAATGAATGAACCGACCGCTGTGGTGCAAGGTCAAAAATCATCAATCCATTAATCACCAGAGCCAAAGATTCTCTCTGGATATCCAGGTAAAGGTTCTCTAAACCTTCTTTAATTGCTAGGGCAGATGCTTGTTTTCCGTGAGTGATGTCGTTCAAGAAAATTCCTTCAGTAATGTTGTACGTTATTCCCATTTCGCCTAACTTTAGGACAGCCATAAATTGGAGAATAAATGGAATTACAGTTTCATCTCCAGAACTGTAGCCTCCGAGTTTCCTTATCAAAATTTCCTTGGGAATAGCCTTTGTCACGGACATAATTGCAAGGAAATTTTTGTAATCTATCATCAATTGGAGGAACCTGAAGAAATCCCAATGGCTCAGCTCGGGAAGATAACTTCCTAACATTAATTTCATTTGCTGTTGGAAAGAAGAATCACACAAATTCTGCTTGAATTTGTCAAAGTGAGACTGCTTCAAATTAAGCATGAGATTGTAATATACTGTGGCGTTCAAAGGATTTGCCTCGAGTAAGTCTAACAATGCATGTTCAGTCTCTCGAAGTTGCAAATCACGGAATGGCTTGACTATTATCAAACTGATTTGGTACATAGTGATTATTATGTTTCTGAAAGGTTCATAAGTTGAGTCCGTGGAGAATAATGCAAATGGAGAATACTGTTCATCGTACTCAATAGATGAATCAAACTTACTCATGGCTGCAGTATCGGAAACTGGAATATGTGAATTTTGATGGTACAATTGCTCAAACTGTTCGATAAATTGGCTCACTTTAAATTCTTTAAACAGAGCAATTAGAGCGATCCATTTCATCAAATAGTAAAAATGTAACTCGTCATTGAATGCCTTTGTAAGCACAGTTTCATTCTTGGTATAATAAGTCTGTGCTTTCTGAAGGCAGTTTTCAATTGCCTTCAGATTCTTCCATCTACTCTTCTGGGGTGGTGGCACTTGCTGCAGAATCTGTAACAGAGCCTGAAATGGGTCCTGAACAGTTGTAGCATCGAAAACAGCAGCTATAGCGTCAGGTTGTTCGCATGAACTATTTTCAAATACTAATTGTAACACATTTACCAACAACTGGTAAAAATCAAATTCGAGAAAATTCTGGCTATTGCAAGTTTCTATCTGCAAAGTAAACTGGTGTATTTCTAGGAATCTTGTTAGCAACTCGTTCAATTGGTCAAATTCCATTCGTATGATCAATATTGGAATCACCTCAACTAGTGCACTCCATATATCTTCATCACTTAACGGTGTAGAATCATTCCATTGTCCCCGCATGATTTCTTCAGCCCCTTCTATGTACTTGAGAGAGATTTCATCAATCCTAGCCACTTCATGGGAAATTTCTTCAATGTTTCTGAGACTGGGGTGGACTGCCTTATGTTTTCGCAGACAATGTAGTAAAGCATCCAAAATCAATGGATCCTTTGTAGATTCAAACTCGTATACGCGACCAAAGATATCGAGTAACGATAGATCTACGACTGACGTCATTCTCTTGTACAATATAATGAATTAACAAGTAATTAAACAAAAACGTTCAAGAGCTCTATGTCTTATTTAAGTTATCACCTACATTATTATCTGAGATATTCCGCACTTTGATTTCTTGTATCAAAATGGAAAAACGCACTATGATTTCTTTATCCATCCTTACTATATTAGTTGATTCGAATATACATAAAATAAAATACTCATATTCATAACCTATAGAATAATCAGACTCGTCAGATACGACGTCGCAATATCGTAGAGAATCAGTCCAACTGCCCAACAGAATGGAATCCAAGTAGACATGCTTAAACTTCCGGCTCTGTAAATTGCCAGAAGAACGACCCCAACAATTGCTCCTACTATAAAACCCTGTGCTCCGCCCATACACAAGTAAGTGGCAAAAATTGAAATGCAATTGACGATATTCTGCCGACTATTAATCGGGTGTCCATGGTACTTCCGGCTCCTGTTGATGTTAAAGATAGCTAATGATCCAGCCACGCAATATGCACCTCCCCACCATATAAGAAACCAGATGACTGTGAAATGCCATATATCAGTGGAATAGTATAAATAAGCTTTCTGAAATTTGTCATGATTGATATTGGGAAGATATAAAGATGGGAAGGAGGGCGTTTGATAGCCGATGGGTATACTTAATGATGAGATGAAGATTCGCATCCGTGTGTGAAATTTGATTGGATATATTCAAATTGCAAGACTTAAATTCAGTGGAATAATAATACAGTGGTATGGTTTGATACTTTGAGAATTGATCTGAACTTCCAAGTGTGATACTATGTTTCACATACGATATAGTATAATCGACTATTGTGGAGTAGTTTCTGGTTGATATGTCTAACAAGAAGGGCTGTGCTTATGAAAATTAATATATCGCAAGTTAACATTATTCTTCCTTCCCAAACGGCCTCACCGTGTACTACCTGTACATAATTCAATTAACCAGAACCGCCCACTTCTAGCTCAGTAATAGTGGAACGCTTATGCCAAAATAGATAGTTTGAACTGAAGCCATATTTACCATATTTACCGTTTAACCTTACAAACCACAACAAGTAGTTTTAATCACATGGTATACCACGTGATAAATACTTTAATAACACAAAGATACCAGAAAAAATGTAGATTCAACATTTGGTAAAATCGCCACTAGACGCCTGACGGTCAGAGACGTACGACGTAAGATACAGTTGTATTATATTCGTTGCTGTGAGGAATCAATAGTGGGATCAAATTGCAGCGTCCCTTTATTAACTGAAACTGGGGTTTAATTGTGGCATCTTTATTAAATCTAGCGCCTTATTTACTCGTTGAAGTAAACAGAACAAATATCTACAAACTTCCACACCTATCACCATGTCAAGAAGATACGATAGTAGAACTACTATTTTCTCCCCCGAGGGTAGATTGTACCAGGTCGAATATGCACAGGAAGCCATTAGTATGGCTGGTACAGCCATTGGTGTATTATCACCTCTGGAAGGGGTGGTGCTTGCCTGTGAGAAACGAGTGACATCTAAGTTGTTGGACAACGATGGCTCTACTGAAAAATGTTATGTGATCAACGACAATTTGATCTGTGCCGTGGCCGGTATGACAGCTGACGCATCTATTTTGATCAATTCTGCTAGATTGTATTCGCAGTACTATTTGAAGGAGTATGATGAAGACATCCCCATTGAAACCTTGATCAAGCGAGTATGTGACATCAAGCAAGGGTACACACAACACGGTGGGTTACGGCCATTCGGTGTCAGTTTTTTATATGCGGGCTTTGATGACAGATACAACTTTCAATTATTCACATCCAATCCCTCGGGTAACTACAGTGGTTGGAAGGCCACTTCTATTGGGGCCAACCTGTCTGCATCTCAAACGTTATTGAAGAAGGACTACAAGGATGATATCTCATTGGGAGATGCCTGTAAGTTGGCCATAAAGGTGTTGTCTAAAACCATGGACAGTTCAAACGTTACCAAGGACAAGTTAGAATTTGCTACTTTGTCTAAGCTGAAGTCTGGAAAGGTTATGTACAAGATCTGGACTGAGGATGAGATTGATGAGTTGATCAAAGCTTCTGGTGTCTTGGATGATGCCGAGCTTGGTGATGACGAGTAGACGAGTATGCTGTAGTACACATCGTATAGTTAATAGAAAATATCAAATGTAAGGAGTAGTGGTTCTAGAAAAGAATATAGAACAGAAGTTATAGTGGGAAAATTGATTTCCAAGGTGGTATATACCCCAGAAAAATTCAGATGATATTAAATCGAAATTGATTTTTAACCTAAAGTACAATCGTGTAAACACTTTTTTCTTTCAAAGGCTACCAATGGACTTGATATTTCCTGGGCTCCAGGGAGCCAATACCTCACGTCGCCTTCGTCGAGCGGTAGATGTTATCAATAGCCATAATGTCATTTCTCAGCGGCTACAGGGGGACTTTGATCAGGTAATTGAGAGGTTGAATCAGTTTCTAGTCGATGATTCCACTAGATGGGATAGCAACGTAGCCAATGTCTACTATGCCTTGGGGCTAGACAACTTCCGTATATCGAAAGTGGTGCTGATCCCCGTTAAGGACTTGTTCAAGTTGTATGGAGAGGTGATCGCAGGAATCGAAAAAGCAAGTGAGAAGAATGAAAAGGCAAATCTCTTGGAAGTGATGAACCTGTTGATGGTATTGATCCTTAGATTAAAGGTGAGCAATACATACATTTTACAAAGTTTGATGTTGAAGAGCCAGATAATTTATTGGGAAGATATTCAGAATTCCTTTTGGAATAAAATAATATACACTGCTCAAACAAGTCCCATTAGAATTTGGAAATGGGCTAAAATGGTCTACAATAGAATTATGGCTCAAGTTGATAGGGTTGGCCTGGGTTTAAGGAGTTTAGGTTATGGTGATGTTCAAACTATTTTGGGACAACTGGGTAGGATAGTAGCTGAGGAGTTCCGCCATGTGGTGCAAACCACGAAACCTATAGTCACCAAATTTGAATTGACAAACTGGTCAAACTGGGCACATTTCCTTAAGGAAATGTTTATTTTACCCTTAGAGATTGCAGATCTCGAATTATCTTCCAAGATTGAGCAATTGAATAACGATATGAAATCCAACTGTCGGATATTAAATGACTACTTTATCCATGATGGCTCCAACGAGGAATCTTTGGTCAAATTGCTTTGTTTGCCAGAGGAAGTAGATATTTCTAATGCTACTGACGGTGCCGATTCACCTTCCATTTCTATGCAACAATTGTTTGAAGGATACGAGTCACTCATTGAAAATGTGAAACAGCAATCGCGTCCACCTCCATCCTGGTTGACAAGGCATTGGATAGTTGCTTTTGCAGTATTCTTCTGGGGTCCTTCAGCAATAGCTTCCACATACCAGAATAGATACCTCATAATTGACTGGGTTAAAAAGAATATAGTCGACAGCGTGCATGGATTTGTCGCCAATTGGGTAGTGGCCCCCATAAAACAGATGGTGGGTATTTTGCAGAATGATACTAATGATATGATTTCTATTCTGTCGAAGGAGACATTGGCTTCAGACTTAGACAGCTTAGAGAGAATGCTTATTGACTACTTGCGTGATCAGGGTGATGTTGTCAATGTACCTGAAGTTCACCAAATGGTGAAAAATGGGGATATGACGTTAATTATGAATGATTACGAGCAAAATATCCGGTCACCGCTACATTCCATGGTTAGGGGGACGTTGGTCAGATCGTTGCTTATTCAATTACAAAAGACCAAGGTAGATGGTGCCTTGGTGATAAATGGAATTGATAAGTTGATTAAGTCTCAGCAACTAGTGTTTGGAGTTGTAAGTATTGCACCTTCGATGCTTATTTTGTACCAAGTGTGGAGTTGGTTTAGAAACAGCGGATCTCGGAAATTAATATTTGTGAACGGCAAGCAATTGAACTTGGTTGTGGTGAAGTGCTTGAACAATATTGAAAACTGTATCTATGAAGGTAATGATGGTGAATTGCTTGTGGAAGTGATGAATTTGGTGATGTTAGACAACGACCAACCGAATTACTATATTCCCAAATTGTTGCAACTGGATTGGATAACTGATTTGACGGGACTCACCGCCATTGATAGGTATCCTACGAAGCTGGACAAGTTACAGCTTATGAACAAGATATGGAATGTTTATGGTAGCTATCTTCGCTAACTAAATCAAACAATCGAAAACATGATATAAATGTACGTTGAATTCATTATTCTTCAAAATGGAAAAGGTAAGGGTAATATATACCTCATGCTACATTTTGTTTAAATTCACAGTTCAAAGTTTGGTGCATTGGAGAATTAAAGCGTATGTATTTGGATTGATGCAGAAGAGAGTGGCCTGGTGCGTTTGATGCCTAGTAGTTCAAGGCATATTCGATGGATGCAGTGTAACCGTAGACACCCAATCCAGCGATAACAGCAACTGCCTTGTCACTTAAATAGGAATGGTGTCTGAAAGGTTCTCGTTGGTGAACATTTGTGATGTGAACTTCAATGAAGGGAATAGCCGTTCCTAACAACGCGTCCCTGATAGCAACAGAAGTATGTGTGTAAGCCCCGGCGTTGATAACAATGAATCCCACACCATCCAACTTGGCCTGATGTATTCTGTCGACGATGAAACCCTCTGTGTTGTTCTGGTAGCATTGGAGTTCACTGCCGTCGTTCTTTGACTCGACCTGTTCTCTGGCGGCCTGCTCGATATCCTTGAGGGAAGTTGTTCCGTATTTTTCTGGTTCTCTTGTTCCCAACAAGTTTAAGTTGGGACCATTGATGAGTAGGACTTTCTTAACCATTATCTGATAATATGTAATAGATTGAGTGGTGCTCTACTAGTGATCTCTTTACTCAAAATTATCTCTGGAGAGATAGTATGTGATGTTCTCAGGTAAATGTTCGATGAAGTGCTATATCACTTTAAGAAATAGTGGAATAGCTTAGAATACCTTAAGTAGCATTTGAATAGAAAGCCGGAGAAACTGGTTCAAGTGCAGCGAAAAATTTGGATGCAGTATTCCCACAGCAGAGGGAAATACCAACGGTCCCTATGACTCAGTCCACAGATACCGAAATAGAATGTTGTTAAAGATTTCTCAAATACTGGGATTTTATAGTTTTAATTTACGGAATTTGCGGTTTCAAAGCTATAGATGCAATGATAGATATAATTAATAGAAGCTAACTACGAATTCTACTTGCGAGGAAAACTTTCATTGGTAAACGTGTGGATGTATGAGAACTTCCTCGACATACAGTTAACCTAAAACGGAAGGGGATCATGAGACCAACAAGCAGCAATAACCTCAAATGCAGCAATTTAGATGCACTTTTCAGTGTCTTGATATTCCCACACATGTAGATCTCTGCCACAACTAAGAGGAAGATTCAATTTTGGCCCAATTTAGAGGCATCAACGTCCACTTTAGAATTAGATGGGAATTAACCGATAAACCCCTTGCCGGTTTCCGGCGAATTTGGCCGGTTCCGGTATGTAGTACGTTTTTGGTGGAGAAGCGAATACAAATGGGAAATGATGAAGTGAAGGTAATAATCGTGACAAGAGGGATTTCATATATTCTGTTCGTTCTGTGCTCTCGTTTGCTAGTGTTGAGTGGCAGTGGTTTATCCATTGTTCACGTTGTAATTATATTACACATTTACCATTCAAAGTCAATGAGACAATACTGGAAATGTCACTAGATGAAGTTGGCTCGGTTTGTTTTGTTAGGATACCTCTACATCGATAGTTTGTAATTCGGATTGAGGTTCTGAAGATAACAGTCAGCCAGAAATACAAACCAGTGAATGGTAGAAGTAATTGGAGAAGATGAACATGGTATATCCCAAAAATAGGCTTCCACTAGTAATATAAGTAATTTTTTGGCATTTCATAACAGTCTTGTGAAATTGTACAGATTATCGAGAATATTTCATCCTATAGCGGCCTGCAGCGACTTGCACCCACTTGCACCCACTTGTCATTTGCCAAAACCTGAAAAGTTCTTCTTCGAAGCAAACTGTGCAGACCAATGTATTTTATTCAAGCACAGTATACTGGTGGAGTGATGTGTAGTTAGATAATACAGAAGCACGGGTTTGTGATATTACTATGCCCGCATCTGGGCGCCAATTCACTGGTGGGACACACCACACCTTCTACTGGTGTATACGTTTGGGAGTGAAGTGAGTTAGCGATAATGGCGATGAACATAACATTGGTTTGCTGTTTTAGTTGGTTCCATGAAATTTCCAGAAAGTTTGGACCACACAAGGACAGAATTATAAGGTGAGGTAATTATTAATTGCAAGCAAAAACAAGGATAGGCCGGCACGTTCCGGTATTTTTAACCAGGACACATATAGAGAGAAGGTTATCCCAGTGAAAATAGAGAGGACGATCGATCAAGTAAACTAGGAGCTTCAGACGTGAGAGAATGTCAAGATGTGGAAACGAAACAATTTTGACGGATAAATGAATGTGGAGTAAAGCGTGTTGTGGAGCAAGATCCGATTGTTTCAGTGCAAGTCCAGAACATGGGAAAGGTAAAAATATCTAAGGTACATTAAGAAGGGGAACACGATGCAGGGATAAGGTAATAGAACAGAGGAACTACCACCAGATGGGATTTTTCCCACACCACAAATAGTAGAAGAGTGTGAAATAATAACTTGTATAAATAGAATGTCACCGTATACGCCAACTTACATATATACCTATGTATACATGTATATGTATATATGTATATATATATGTATGAAGTGTAAACTCTGTACAACATGAATGCAGATATGAATCTTGTAGTAGCCAGGATTACACTCTATCCCAATCTACCTCAATAGTGAAAAATGGTACAGTATAAATCCTACGCCCTCGAGTCACCTGGCACCGCCGCGTTACTAAGCGACACACCGTCGTGCCATCCCCTCCAAGGAGAAAGGAAAAAATTACAACAAAAAACACAGAAAAAAATCAAGCGAAAAAGAAAACAGCATTTCGGTATCCCCTGTCAACGAGATATTCCCCTGTGTTGGCTTCTGTTGGAAAGTATTGGTTTTACATTGGCGTGACCGCGAAAACGTAGAAACAGATTCTACCGGACAAGAAAGTGCGTGGAAGAAGATCCCAGAGACTCTCCCTACTCATAAATAGTAACACACGTTCCGTCATCATCGACTTTAACAACTACTGGTGTTATTATATTACTTGTTGTTTATCTATCTTCCCATCCCCCAAGTGAATAATCTAAAGATAATAGCCTCGTGTCCACCACTATGGAATCAGAAAAGGCAGATATCGACTCCATTGTCGACCGCTTGCTCGAAGTGAGAGGCTCCAGACCTGGAAAACAGGTGACGCTTACCGAGTACGAGATCCGTTACTTGTGTACCAAGGCTAGAGAAATCTTCATCCAACAGCCTATTTTATTGGAGTTGGAGGCACCCATCAAAATCTGTGGTGACATCCACGGTCAATACTACGATTTATTACGATTGTTTGAATATGGTGGTTTCCCCCCAGAGGCAAACTACTTGTTCCTTGGTGACTATGTGGACAGAGGGAAACAGAGTTTGGAAACCATTTGTTTGCTTTTGGCCTACAAAATTAAGTACCCTGAGAACTTTTTCATCTTGAGAGGTAACCACGAGTGCGCCTCTATCAACCGTATCTACGGTTTCTACGACGAGTGCAAGCGAAGATACAACATCAAGTTGTGGAAAACTTTTACCGACTGTTTCAACTGTTTGCCTATAGCTGCCATTATTGACGAAAAGATCTTCACCATGCACGGCGGATTGCTGCCTGATTTGAACACCATGGAACAAATTAGAAGAGTCATGAGACCCACAGATATACCTGACGTAGGATTGCTTTGCGATTTGCTTTGGTCAGACCCAGATAAGGATATCACCGGATGGTCGGAAAACGATAGAGGGGTATCCTTTACCTTTGGCCCTGACGTGGTATCTCGTTTCCTCCAGAAGCATGATATGGACTTGATTTGCCGAGCCCATCAAGTCGTTGAAGATGGTTACGAGTTCTTTTCAAAGAGACAATTGGTGACATTGTTCCTGGCCCCTAACTACTGTGGAGAGTTTGACAATGCTGGTGCCATGATGTCGGTGGACGAGTCGCTTCTTTGCTCGTTCCAAATCTTAAAGCCAGCGGACAAGAAACCAAGGTATCCTGGAAGTAATGCTGGGTCGGCTGTGTCGGGTGCCAATAACTCTGCTGCCTCATCTGCGTCAAATTCAAGACCAGTCACACCACCAAGAAAACAAAAGAGAGGATCAAAGTAAATGAACAAAAAAGAATCAATGCGTTAAATGAAATTGAACACAAGGCAGTTGGTACTAATAGAGTGTCTGTCAAATGCTTAACAGAGGTTTTTTTCTTCCCTATCCAATTTCTCAAGCGAAAGATTGTGTTGACATCATCAGTATTATTATTATTTTCATTTTTATTATTATGGTTCTTCATTCTTTTAAGCATTTAATGCTATCCAATATGAAACATTACCGCATACAATTGATCTAGCAATATTATGCATTTATCGAAGATTACGAAAATTTCCAAATGTACCAATTTCAATGTCAACCGCTTAAGCTTGTGATTAAATCAAGAGTTTGACTCCTGTTGCTCTCTTGTTCAACTTCAATTACAATTACTACAAGAAGCCTCCAACCATTTACTTCTTTTTGTTATTTACTATCATGTGTTTTTGTTTTATTACTTGCACGTCTTCCCTACCATTTGACTTCATCCTCTTGATTCCAAGTGCCATGTTTCCAGCTTTCAATTTACTTGCCTTTTTCTTTTTCTTTTATTCCTTAAATTTGTTTGTTGACAAGACTTATTTTGCACATATGTACTCACTTGTTTTCATTCACCAACAATTTCAACGATTCCAACGATTCAGATTTCAACTAGCAAATATTGAACTTGCTCATTTCACACTTACGCCAATCTCATCATCGCGGCATCGACCGTAAATCCTTCCTCCAAGCCAACGCTTTTCTTCTCATCTTCCCTTTTATTCTCCATATATAATCTTAAATTATAGGTATATATACTATCATATTGCTTATTTAGGCAGTTTATAATAATGATTGCAAAAGATAAGTTGAAGATACCGGGACGATTTTTCGCAGCCGGGATCAAAGTTACTAAAGGCGGTTGTTTTGGATCAAACCCTTGGGACCTCGCATCTACTTCTCCGATTGGGAACGATTGCAGATTCCTTGTGGAGATCCAGATCTGATCAGCTCGGGTTATTTGGTCGGTGGTTGATACTAGTTGATGATGCTATGTTGATAGTGAGATATTTAGTGTAATATTCTATTGGTTGAAAGTCCGTGTGATCGATTTGGTTGGTTGAATTAAGTGAAAACGAACATCTTTGTGTTACTACATGTTGGTATATTTGCCTTGGGCAATTTGCAGCAATACAATTGTATAAGTGTATACTTTTATGTACGCCAATATTCTCTGAATATTTTGAGACTCTCTGCCGATTAGTTGTAAGAGGGTCTATTTGTAGAACCGAATAAGGCCGAGGAACCACTTTTTTATTTCGGATATTAGAGTAATTTCGCAGTCGCACTTTCTTAATGAAGTAACTATGTTGAAAACTAACAAATAAAAAGGGCGTTCAGGTGAATTTGAGCTTGGGTATTTTCCCGCATTTGCCGTCGACTTCGCCTCTGGTTCCTTCCATAGTCATCCGCTTATCGCATGATGGTGGATGTCACACCTTTTGACTTGCTATGCAAAAAGGGGTAGAAAATGGTAAAGTAGCAAAGGTCGTGAACATACCAAACAATCAATAAGCGCATGTCACCTGTTGCACGTGCATATCACGATCTAAATATAATATTAGGGTTTCTGCGCGTTCTCCATTTTATGGAGGCGAAAAAAATATCAAACTGTTGCCACACTACCCCCCCTTATGTATGAAAAAAAAGGCTAGAAGAACAAAAAAAATTTAAAGTGAGATATACAGAAATATCCTATTTGATACTTCTTTCGTACAAATACACATACAATTGAAGCAAGATGGTTTTAGTTCAAGATTTGTTGCACCCCAACCCAGCCTCCGAGGCTCAAAAGCACAAGAAGAAGACCTTGGTCCAAGCCCCAAGATCTTACTTCATGGATGTCAAGTGTCAAGGATGCTTGAACATCACCACTGTTTTCTCCCACGCTCAAACTGCTGTCACTTGTGAAAACTGCTCCACTGTCTTGTGCACTCCTACCGGTGGTAAGGCCAAGTTGACTGAAGGCTCCTCCTTCAGAAGAAAGTAGATGGTTAACGGTGACGATTTCGTTGGCTACGCAGAATAGTTCTAATAATAATATCTGGATATTTATTGCATTTTTCTACTGACAGCGGATTTTCCTATCTGCTGATGATTGTGGTGCGTGCTTTGCCTCGTTGCCATTAATCTGGGGTTTCACAGCTTTCGTGAAGATGGATATTGGTCAGTAGTATGGCTGATGTTCACTCGCGTGGGTTTTAATCGTTTCTTTATTTGTACATTAGGTCGGATTAATATAATAAAACATTATATTCACTACTGTTGCATTGTAGACATGGCACATTCAGTGTACTGTTAATTGATTATTGAATCAAATATTGTTACCGTTAATAATGGTAGTATTAAGTAATAATGTTATTGCGTTATAAATTTCTCCACCAGAGGTACAGTCACAACTTTGACTGGAATCTAACTACTTCGTCAATGGCTTGAGCAACTCTCTCCACATTGGAATCGTTCAAACCAGCAACAGATGCTCTTCCACTGCTCACCATGTAAACCGCGTGTGTCTTTTCCAAACGATCCACCATGTCCTTGTTCAACCCAGTGAACGAGAACATACCTGTTTGGTCCACAATATGGTCCCAGGTACCAGGGGTCTGGTATTTCTTGGTCAATAAGTCTCTCAACTTATGTCTCATTGACTTTATTCTGCTGGACATCACTTGCAAGTCCTCGGTCCATTGCTTGTACAAAGCAGGGTCTTCTAAGATCAATGCCACTACCTTAGCACCGTATGCTGGGGGATTGGAGATTTCACTTCTAATAATCTTGTTCAATTGTGATTTTATGGCAGGCTTCAACGATACCAATTCCTGAGGCAACACAATGTGCAATGCACCCACTCTTTCCCCGTACATACCACAGTTCTTAGCGAATGACTGGCAGATAAGAATGGGTGATTTCTTAATGGGGCTAGAGGCAGAAGTAGCTGATTCTATGGCAAAACGGTCATTTTCCAACGATCCAGAAGCAAATCCTTGGTATGCACTGTCAAAGAGAGGGAGATGGTCGTATTTGCTCAAAGCTGCAAGGATCTGAACCCACTCCTCTTTGGTAGGATCAAGACCAGTAGGGTTGTGGGCACAAGCGTGCAAAAGGAAGATCGACTTTGGAGGAGCCAGAGCAATAGCGTTCAAGAAGCCCTGCAAATCAAGCGATTTGGTGTCGTGGTCCCAGTAGGGGTAAGCTTTGACGTCAAAGCCAATGGATGAGAAAACCTGGTTATGATTGGCCCATGTTGGCAGCGACAAGTACAATGCATTGCTCCCTTTGTAGAACTTCTTGAGGAATAAACCGGCAACGTGGAGAGACCCGGTACCGGACAAAGTCTGGATCGATACGGTTCTTTCCAAAACGTCTTTGTTGTCACCATTCAAGATGATTTTAGCGGCATTGGCAACGAATGGTTCATATCCTGATATGCCCAAGTATTCGTGATTGTAGCCTGGGGAATTGGCCAATTTGACCTCTGCCTGACGAACAGCAGGTAACACCCATGGTTTACCATTGTTATCTCTGTAAGCGCCGATACCCAAGTCGACTTTATCCTTACGGGTGTCCTTGTTGTATCTTGCCTTTAACCCGAAAAGTGGGTCTGGGGGTAACTCTTGAATTTCTGAAAAGTATGCGTTAGCCATTTCTGGATTGAATAGTGATGGGTAGTAGTTGACAACTAATTATATCTGCCAATTGGTGAAGTAGGAAAAAATGTCCGATAAAATTAATGTACTCCGAACTATACTTACATTTATATATAAATATATTTTGTTGCACAGGGCATCTCCCCATATATGGGTGTCCGCATAGATGTTCCTGTGATTTGTGTCTGGCAGGTGGGGGTGGGGTTTATTTTGCCGGTGGGCTAAAGTGCGACCAGTGGTATCGGAGTATGTATTTTGTGTCACTGCGACCATAACAGGCAAAGTTCCCTTCGGGCGAATGTCGTTCGAGAGAGGAGAACTGTAGTGGAATATTGGGGGAAGAAAGATAAGCGGGAAAAACTTATCGGGAGAAGACTATATTATACAAGTACTACTTTACAGTGTTTCTAATAGATCATCACCGTTGTAAGTATTACTGGTCTCATCTATTTGAGTTTTAGATCAGAGTAGTAAAGAGTTGTCGTAAATTCAGGGGTAGTTGTTCTGCTAGCACCAGTCCAATTACTCATGTCTGGTGTTTCTCAATGTGTCCGACATAAAAATACACAGTGGTTAGTCATATTTAACGTATGATCAGACGGGGTTAACAATGATGAGCCATACTATCCTCGTCTGGCACTTCTCATGCTTGACGTGTGCTAGTAGAATCAATTATAGGCATTCCAGACGGCATTTAGCACTTCTATACTATTCTTCTCCGCCTTACTTCAATTCAAAACTTCTCTAAGAACAGCAAGAACCTATTCCAGTCCAAGCCATACCAGACTATACGGCAAAGTAAGCTCGAACTGAAATCCAGACTTTGAGGAATAGTTCAGACCCCTCTAATTGCATATACTAGCTCTGATAACTATATGTCACGTGATAGGATTTTAACTATCCAAAATCTCGGTGTTTAACACAAGAGTATCTTTCTTTACCTCCTCTACCTCCCCTCCAGCATCCCTGTCTTTCTGTTACACCCAACTTTGTCATGGAAAAGAATTGCGGAACTACCCACTGTCAAACAGTATTCATAATTAGTGCAAACGGAACTAACGGCATTTAACTAATGATAGAAATTGCGGGGAATTCGTATTACAATGTCTGTCTGTCAGATCTTAACTTCTGATTTCTGTCTGTTTAACCGTTGATGAATTTCCCATGGACTCATGAATTAGGATACGAGAAAACGTTTAAAATGTCGAACACGATTACCGAGTTTAGAATGTCATTTAGAGAGAGAAGTAGATGATTAATCAATTGCAATATTGTCATGCTGTTGCAATTGAATATTGTACTTGTTCGTGAGATATGTTCCACAGGTCGAATCTGTGAACTCGCGATGTCTGAAAATTGATTTAGTAATTCAGACTTATCCTAATGCCATATGGTTGTTCAAGTAGATCCCGAGTGCAGCCGTTACTGTTTCCTGATGAATCATAGCTATGTCTCCTCTTACCAGGACTTTCATTTTACAGGTGTGCGCACTACTTCCTTTCTTCCATCCTCAGACCACCGCCAGGTATCATCGTGCCGAAGCCGCATGGATCCTACCGAGCCACACCTCTCTTCTCAAAATTGGGTCAGATGAGGGAGATTTTCAAGATTTGTGCAACTTCTCTACGGTTCTTCGGAAGTGGAACGTGATTTCCGCCATGTGATATAAAACGTGATGAAATAGATGATTGATCATGTGATTATCTATGTTCCAATAAATACTCACCTTTTCTCTTATGTTGTTAATTAATATATGCTTAAACATCAACTACATCTATTCAAGTACCTTCTGAACTTTTACCAGTGCTATGTGAATTATATTCGTATTTTTTATCAAGTATTTTGGTTGTGCTAGTGGAGTATCAGTGGAGCTATTAATTAAGTTATGATTTCATTTCCACTTAGACAACACTCTTGACTTCAAAGAATCTCTTCAAGTAGTAGATCTGGAAAACAGAGTTGACAGCAACAACAATAATCTGGAAAACAGACCACCACTTGACTCTGGAATTAGTCGATTCAGCTGTGTTTCTGTGTGTACGTTCTCTGATCACCAAGTAACTTTGTTCTGCTTTGACATCATTGGTCAACTGGCTCAATCTGGAAATAGCATAATCCAAGGTATCGGATTTGGGGTCATTGACGTCAATGTAGATGACACCATGCACATTAAACGAAACGTCCAAGTCAACTCTGTTGGAACGTTCGTTCAGGAAACAGTAGTAGTACTTACCCTCGCTAGTAGCCTGGATGCTTTCGTCCCCGTGGTCCATGTCTCTTTTGTTAACCAAAACCTGACCGGAGGGAGATTTGATGTAGAAATCACAGGTGTACTGTTCATGGTTCTGGGGGTTCCGGGAACCGACTTGGAACGAAATCGCCAATTCGTCGTTCTTATTCAACGATTCAAAAAAGCACTGCTTGGCATAGGGTTTGAGAAGCACGTTGTGCGCAAGGGCACTAGAGGCCACTAACAAAAGCGAAACGAATTGAACAAATACTTGCATGGCTGCTAAAATAGAAAGTGACTTTTTGTTGAATAGCAGTCTATTGGGTCAAGTGTTGTTCGAACCAACTCTGACAGTCAGACAAAATAACAAAATAAAAATGGATAAATCCTATATGCCCCGCAGGATTGATGATCACACCTGTGTTGGTAGGAGATGGTCGCTATCGACGAATGCTACTACTGAGGGTGTGCCTCTGGATTATCTGTGTATATCTAAGTTTACTCTTTCAGTGTCTTTTCATGTTGTTAGAAATTTTTGCTGATCTGTCAACGCGTATTATTTGCTGTCGTGCGAGGTTCATAATTTTGGTGGTACTTTTTGGACTTCAATTTTGGGTTAAGTAGTTAGATTTTACTGGACTTTATGAAAATACGAAAATGGTAAAATTAATGTTAATGGAATTCGATGAATAAAGCTATATAGAGATAAATCTTCGTATTTTATCATATCATAAAGGTTTCAAGATCTCTTCATAGAGCATCCGCTTGAGTTCTTCTACTGATAACTCATCCTTTTTGCGGTCGAAATCGAAAAACTCCTCTGGGATCTTCTCACTGGTAGGCTCGTCATTGGGATCATGGTACAACTTCAAGTAGGGGTGGCAGAGGGCGTCCTCGACAGTAATACGCTTGGTAGGGTTGAAGATCAATAACTTTTCCAACAAGTCCAAGGCCAAGGGATTGATGTCCAGCACATTGGCACCGTTTTTAGAGAACAATTGGTCAAAGGGAATCCGCCGGCAGAATTGTAACAGTCTAATATATTCTCGTGCCCTCTTCAGCTTGATGTTGTAGTAGTCTTCCATGTTAGGTGTTCCCAAAACCTCGATAATCAACCACAACTGATTGTGGTAGTCGTTACCCGGAAACAAGGGTCTCCCACTGAGCATCTCTGCTAAAATGCATCCTACTGACCACACATCAATGGCTGTGGTGTACTCTTGGAAGGTCAACATGATTTCAGGTGCTCTGTACCATCTAGTAGCAACATATTCCGTCATAAAGCCAAAGTTATCTTCACTGGAAGCTATTGATCTGGCTAAACCAAAATCACACACCTTCAAATCGCAGTTGGAATTAAGTAAGAGATTCAGCGGCTTCAAATCTCGGTGCAACACGTTTGCCAGGTGCAATGCCTTGAGTGCTCTCAACGTCTGGTAGGTAAAGTATTGAATGTGGTCGTCACTCAATTTCTGAGTCCGAATGACACGATGCAAGTCTGTCTCCATCAATTCCTGGATCAAGTATATTTCGTTAAATGTTTCATAAGACGCTGGCCTCTGGATAGCCAAGATACTGATGATATTTTCGTGGTTGAAATGCTTCAAAAGTGTCAACTCCCGTAATGTTCGAAGGCAGAGCATCAGTCTTTCGAAGGGCTCGATCTTCTTGATGGCCACTCTCTGTTGTGTTGGTCTGTGGATGGCGCTGCAGACGATCCCGTAGGCGCCCTCACCCACCACTTCTAAGATTTGGTAGTGAGCTGAAACATTAAAAGACACCTGTCTCGTTTTTGCCTGGTGGTTTTGCTGGTGGTTCTGTTGGTTATTTTGGTGGTTTTGTTGCTGATGGTGCTGTTGTTCCTGTTGTTGGACTTGCCTTGACGGATGTGGCTGGAACCGCTGTTGCAGGAGCTGTTGTGTGGGGTGCTCCATTATGGAATAGGATGGACTATAGTGGATAAAATATGGTGGATAAAATGGTATCCAGAGATGATTCAACTGAAATGAAGTTGAAATCACGTCCAAACAAAATCTAACTGGGCAACTAACCGCGATGAATGCAAAGGCTGCCTAACTATATATTTGTGGACGTATAAATATAAATATCACTAGTATATCTGATGAAGACAGTATGGAATATGATCACCAGATGTATATGTGGTATGCGTCCATGTATATATCTGAAAATGAATACAACGACTTTGACGGTTCAGAATTATCTATTGTCTCCTCCTCGTAACAGTCTGTAACTGCACCTGTTTGGAATCGCCAAACCTCTTGTTTTGAACCTCCGACACGAAAATAATGCCAGTGGTTTCGGGGTTCCACTGCTTCAAGATTGCGACACGTCTGCTAGACCTCAAAAGAAGGAATCAGACTAATCTCAGTAAGATTGGCTAGGCAAAGTGCAACCGGATGAGGCTAATTTCAATTGAACTAATCTGAAGTGTTTCCGCGAATTACTTAAATATATATATATGTACTAAGTAGTAGAATCGCACCCACAAAATGATTGCCATTGTACACTTTATTTACTTTGTTTTAACTGGGATCGAGATCAGAGATGTGGTAGTGTTATCTTTTGTATCTGTTCTCTTTATATTGTTAGATGCTTCTTGCATAGTAAGCCTTGACATTGAATATCATCCACTTCAAATACCGATATTTAATCTACTTCTACAGTTATAGTTATAGCTTTAGCTTCAACTGCAAGTACTTAAAGCTACAAGTACTTAAAGCTGCAATTACCATCAAGACTTCCCCGTTGGCTCTTCACTTTTCTGCGATGAACGCAAATTTGTTTCAAATTCAGTCCCATAAGATTTGTAAACCAAATTAAAAGCTTGCCTAACCCTCAGTATTTGCCGTGCTAGAGCGACTTGGTCTTACGTGGTATGCAACATGTCGTAGTGGCCGTTTGTTTACGTCTTTCCCATGCAGTTAGTTTGATACACACATGGTTTGGGCGAGTCTTTTCTTGTTTCAGGTGTGAATTCGTGTAATAAACTGGGTGGAGGACCTGTTTCAGATGTAATACACAAAAAAAGAGACTGGGATTTGACTATGAGTAGTTGACAAAGCAATATATTGGATGAAACAGAAGGTCAATGGGAGCGACGACTTTATTGTTCAGTGATGGGCACTCCGGAAACATGAAATCACAGATGAATCAATATTACTAGACAGAAGAAAGTAAAGATTATATGTTATGAATATAATTATAATAACAGACGTAAATAACATTATACACTTTTGGGCCAAAACACACCATAAACTAATACATATACCAGACAGAAAGAGTGGACAAATTCAATCAGACTAACCGAAAATCATTCTCTTACTTCTTTCCGAAAAAACCTCTCTTCTTCTTCTTGGCCTTATTTCCTCCGTCGGCCTGCAACGAGCTGGCACTGTAGTTGTTAGCCTGGTATACTGGTTGAGCGACATTCATGGCCGGTCTCTGGAACCCCTCGACAGCAGCTCCGTATCTTGAATCCAGCTGTGACAGTTCACCCAAGTTGTAGTAGGGGAAGTCCTCATGGAACCCCCACCCCAAGGACTTTGATTCCAACTGGTCTCTGTAAGTGAGGTCTCCTGTGATGGCGTATTCAAAAGATCTAATGGTATCCATTGGTCTTTCGTTTCTAGATCTGGTGGGGTTGGAGATATCTGACTGAGCGATAGCCTGCCCAAAGATGTCTCGCAACTCGTTGGACTCCTGTGATAAGTACGAGGGCCTTCTTGCATCTCCCTTATTGCCGCCGACGTTTGCGGCTTCTTCAAAGGGTTGCGCTTCGTTGACCGCTGTCAAAATGGGATCGTGGACATTGGTTGAGTGCGGTTTGTACTGTTCTATGTCTTTGGCTGAGATTTTCATATCCTGGACGGACTCTCTTTTGCTTTTGGACTTTCCCCGCAAGATGGCCATCGTGAGGTGCTAACGAGTGGATAGATGGAAAGGTGGAGGAAGCTGGGTAAAGGAAACAGTATGAACAAGTAGTCTATAGAACTGATATCTCAGAATAAGAATAAATGAGCAAATCGTTCAACTCTTGATTATAAAAAAGTTCGGCTCCCAGACAGGGGGTATTTTATTATGTGGAGTCGGGCTGTGTGATTTTGGGTCGCGAAGGTTTTTTTTTTTCTTTCTCTACTCCTTCTACTGGACTCTGGTGATGGAATTGAGGAAAGAGGCTGATGGAGATCGTTCCCATCCAACCACTGTATGTAAGATGGCTGGACTTCAGGTGGAGCAGGAACATACAACGGCATGGAACATTTAACATTTCTTTGGCACGGAGAAAGTTCCCAGTGCTTGTTAGGTTGTTATGTTATGGTGTTCTGATAGAGCACAACAATGTAATAGCAATCTATTAATACCCAACGAATCATGATCCATATTGTTGTATTGTTATAGCAAATTGATTTAGCAAACTCAAGTATTATGGCCCCCGGGAGATACTCAAATTTCGGCTTGCCGTCCTGTCTACACTCAACCAGCAAAATGTTTGTGTACGATGAAAATGGTGTATTGTCTGTACAAAGAGGATTTTTGGCTTCGTTCCCCCTTTCTCCGCCTGTTAAGCCTGTTAACACCGCCGGATCAGAAATCATGTCCTACGCGTATGAGATCAATCATAGAGGCTCCGATTTTCAATGGTGTATACCACTATACCACCTACCACTGATCTTCCTCTACTTGATGTCAGAGGTGGTCTCGTACCGTGCGACGTAAAGCACTGAACACATGCATAAGCAGTTGCACTTCGTTCTAAAGGGATGTCCAGGATCAGTGAAAACTGGTCCATTTTAGGTTCCTTTTATTTTAGGGACTATCCAAGATAGCGCTTTCCACAGATGAAAGCCATACCTGTGCATTTGGACATCTGTTGTAGTTTTAATTCTACTTAGTACGGGGCTGATCCAAATGTCCCATGGAATAGGTATACTACAAGGCATTGGGATCTACTTATGCAGATGCTATTATCTGAGTCAAATCAGTGTAATTTCATCCAATCTTCCAGAGTACCAATTTGACCATGAATACTAGGACAGTATACGTAAGACTCAGACGAACAGGATATGCTGAAACATAAGAGTAAATGATTTCAGCTATTTTATTTTGTTAGATCAAGAGCTGAATTTTTGCTGGAAAGTTTGAATTTTGTTCTAAAACTTGAATTAAATCCTGGAGAAGTTCTCCAAATCATCCGATACGTACCCTACACTATTACTACAATCAAATCCCGATTTATAGTAAAAAGCTTTCGCTTTCAAGATTAAATCTTAATGTCTGAAAGCAAATCACAACCATGATTATCTAAACAATTCGGTCTTTAATCAGCTTGCAAGTAACAATAAATTTTTTTTTTGAAAGAATCATCATTCATTGGGAAACTATATATGTGCTATACACAGTATACATAAA
>JAKVQZ010000114.1:0-32959 GCA_030463055.1 Lizanozyma gosingica | reverse complement strand
AGGCGTGGTGCTAATAACGCCAAGATCGGCGGTTCGATCCCGCCAGGGACCATTCTTCCCTTAATGGGCGTGTGGCGTAGTTGGTAGCGCGTTCGCTTAGCATGCGAAAGGTCTCCGGTTCGACTCCGGACTCGTCCATACTTTTTTGCAAATTTGTTATAACATTATTCACTTATAATATTTCCCTTGGAACTACAGCATTGTCTTCGGGATTGGTATTTTTCCATGCATTCTTACTATATCTCCGGCTACTCTCATTAATTTCGTTATGCTTCCCTTTTTCAATTTTGCAGCAATTGAAACTACTTTCTTAGAAAATACTTGTGTTGCATGCAAATTAAGATTATATTAAAATAATTAAATAACTTCCTTTTTGGAAAAAGGATAACCTAAAAATCTCTATGGTACAGAATTGAAATATGTGCTATAACGATCGCTAGATTGTGGTCTCCCTACCAGAGGACTCCTTTTCGATGAATTCAGCATTGGGTGTTTCAATGATTCCTTCAGAAGCTTGGTTGGTCTTAATTTTATAGAATTTATTTCTCCAGAAACCATCTTCTCCCAAGACTTCCTTGGATTCCAATCTGTAACCACCCAACTTAGGGAGCAATTGAGTCCAGATGTACCAGTATACAACACCAACTCCAAAAATACCCCAGGTAACAACAGCATGGATCCAGTAAGGCAAGTTTTTGTAAACCTCTTGACCCTTAGATGGAGGAATGTAAGGAGCAACGATCAAGTACAAGGAGGAGAGGGTGAAGAATGCAATAACTGGTATGGTGGCACTAAATGGAGGGTTCCATTCAGTTCTTCCCTTGTACTTTTGGTAGTGGATGTACAACAAACCAGCACCAACAGTGGTGTTAACAACATTCAAAGGATAGGAGATCAAGTTTAAGATGAAGTTGTAAGCATCACCAGGAGGGGGAGCCACAATGGTGACAACACAAACGATCCAGTGTTGCATCAACCCGGTAAAAGGTGAGTTGAAAGGCTTGGAAGTACCCCACAATCTGGAAAAAGGCAAAGAACCTTCACGACCAAGAGCTTGGATAACTCTCCCTTGAGAAAAGATAACGACAATCACGTTACCCAATGCAGACAAAGCAACGAAAACAGAAGCGGCCTTTTCAGCTGAGTCACCAAATGCATACTTGAAGAAGGAAGCAGCCAAAATACGACCTGAGTTGGCAATTTCTTCCTTAGGCACAACAGCAAAGTATGCAATGTTAACAAACATGTAAATGGCAGTCAAAGTGAGGAAGGCAAAAGGTGCAGCGACCTTCAAAACCTTGGTAGGGTTCTTAGTTTCACCCAAGGCGTAGTTAGCGTTGGAGTAACCAACAAAAGACCAGATAACGTTATACAAGGCATTGACAACACCGAAACCAGTAGGAGTCGAACCGGAGAAGGCATTATGAAAGTTGTGAGTAGGTTGGAAGTTGTTAGTTTTGATTCCACCAGCTAAGGCGACCCAACCGGTGACGGAAATGATCAAAACCACAATAAGTTTGAACGAGCCTAAAACATTGGCAAGGAACAATCCTGATTTGACGTGGATTGCATTGATGAGAAAGGCAAATGTGATCACACCCAAACCAATAGCTCTGGAGTTCCATTGAGTAACATCCTTACCAGCAGCGTTCAACAAATATTCACCCACAACGATGGAGTTCCCTGAAGCCCAACCGAGGAAAAAGGCATACGAGCCGTACATTGCGGTGATCAAGAACTTGGGCTTCTTGTAAATGTACTCCAAGTAATTCTTTTCACCACCGTTTCTGGGGATGGCAGTTCCCAATTCCATATAAGTCAACAAACCGGTGAATGCAATTAAGGCACCAGCGGTCCACATCAAAAGCGAGGTACCAATGGATCCTGAAAGTGTGTAGATGGTGGAGCCGGTAGCGAAGATTCCAGCACCCAAAATACGATTGAAAATAAGGAAAGTGGCCGATATGATTCCGATCTCCTTCTTGTTCTTGTCTAAGGCGACCACGCCCACTTCTTCAGAGGCGGAATCTCCCGCATAGAGTTGATCTTCTTTGACATCAGACTCCTTGTGGGAGGATAAATAGTTGGAGAAACCCATTTTCGCACCCGTATTTATAAAGCCAGTGATGGAGATAAGGCAAACTATTCAATTGGATTAATGAGGGACAGCGCCAGGTTTTATATATATTTGAAAGTCGTCGCAAATGGGATATGCTCTTGCCGGTGTCGCTGATTGTGTGCAAGTCCATCACCAGAAGACTCCTTAGGCTTCTGTTGTATTAGTGGACTATAATCCGATGGGGGCAAAGACATGATACTGTCTGATAAAAAGAAATGAGAAAGTGCCGTTAACCAATTTTGGAACAATGGAACCACAGTTTTTTGTCTGGAATTTGAAGTTGCCAGCCGTACCTACTTGATCTTTTGTCTGGCATATGCCACGGCAAAATGTGTGGAAATGTAGCAGATGCCCTTCCATTGATCGATTGTCCTGCACATACATTCTTTTTCTGCGGCGTTATCACTTTCGTAAAGGCGGATGGCAACAAAATTTTCCGACACAACTACAAGGTTAATGGTTGAGGATCTTTACCGATCCCTCGAACCTTAGCTGTTTAAGCATTCACTTTTAATGCAATTGGGTAGCTTCAGATTGAATGCCTGAAGGATTGGCGAATTGGGGTTGGGGGTTGGGGGGTGGATAACAGATCTGAAACTTTTCGTCTTATGGAATGTGACATCTATACAGTGTGCATTTCGCATGTCTCTTGCTCGCTATAGGTTTCCCACACTAATGTGTCGGAACATGTTTTGCTAAACCAGACACGACATACGCACCCCACTGAGGCTGGAAATCTACAGGCTTGATATCTTCATTAAAAAAGTCAGATGTTATCGATAAAATCCTTTATTCTGCTATTTAGCTCAGCAGTTTGAGATTTAGTAGATACATTGCTGGGACCGTTAAGCTGTCAATTCCCACATCGAATACATGATTGGCTTTGAAAGGCTTTAATATCCCCAGAACTCCAGCAGCTTCGCTTATATCTCTTCTCTAAGAAGGCTAGAGTCACGTGCGATTGCCAATTGCTGCAAAAAAAAAAAGAAAACTTCAACCGGTGCGAGGAAATAGACTTTTTTCAGGGCCGACGTTTTTGTTCCTGTCGAATTGTGGCTCCGTAACCGGCCACAATATAGATCCAAAAAATTTATCCGAACAATGAAAAAAAAGTTCCCTTACTGGCTGCAATTGCTAACAACTTCAGTAATACTAAAATAGTAACTGACATATTCCATATCATGAAAAGCTCCCTTGCCATGAACCAGATTTCATCATTAAGACTTTACCAGACCTATTTCCAGTGCTAAATTCAATGTAAGCATATTACAATTTCCAATATCCCAGAACTGCTTTTATCATCCCACCAACCAAGTCAACAGCACATAATCTCTTTTTTCTTGAACTACTATGGCCCGAAATAGCATGCCACTTTTTCTATGTCAACTCCTCATGCTCCACATTCAGTAGTTAAGTAGTGATAAGGTCACTGTGGATTAAAATGATGCTATAAAAGGTAGCACCGCAATCGTAAACTCCTACAACCACACTGTTTATGGTTCAAGCCTTTCTCCTTCCCACCGTGGTCACTGTGGGGAAAATGCCGTGGAAAGCCATAGCGTCTCAAAATTGCCGTGAATAGCCGCACCAAAGCTTTTTAACTCAGTAGATTAGTTATTCAAATAGACACCACTCACATTATTGAAAAAGTATAGCCCCTGATAAGATAATACGGTAAGTTATTTTTTATGTACACTATCTAACACGTTTTTCAAACAAATGTTAATCGATGAATTAAAGCAATCATTACTTTTCAAAAGATATTTAAACAGCCCAACCTTTTAATTTTTGATAGCGGCCTCAATCTGCTCCTTTGCATCGGCCAAAGCAGCCTCAGAACCAGTCAAAAATACAAACTGGTTGTACTTATCGTTGGCACGGGGAACGTGAATGAAGCAGCTGGATTTGGCTCTAATCTGGTTGATTGTAGACCCACCGCTACCAACAATCTTGGAAAACACTGAAGGGTTGCTGCTGTAGAAATAACCTTGGAACTTGGCTCCCTCAGCTCTGGACAAACGTTCAGCAATAAATTCAGCTGCCTTGGCGGTATCGGCTTCCTCACCAACCAAACGCCATGGAATGGTGGCTTCGTCACCACTGTCGCTGTTGGTATCTTCGCCTTCTTCGGGAACAATGGTAAACTTGGTGCCAGTTTCACCATATGCCGATTCTGGAGGAGCTGAGGGTGAAGCAGTGTTCAACTTGTTGGCCTTACGGGCCAAGTTACCGTACTTGACAATAACGTTGAAGTCTTGGTCAATTTTCTTCAAAATAGCACCACGTTCACTCACCAACTGATGGTACTTGGTAGGAACATCAACAACAAAGTTCCACTCGTCCTTGGTAAGTTCTAACAATTTTTCTCTCAATTGCTCGATTCTTTCAGGCAACCCACTCACCTTAATAGCAGTGCTGGGGTCGGATTGCTTAGGGACCTGGATGTTCACATTAAACTCCTTCTCCAAGGAATGACGGACAGATCCAGCAGTACCGATGATCAAACCATGTCTCTCCTTAGGAATTTCAATTTCCTCAGTGACAACAGCCTCTCTTTCCTTGACGATTTGCTCAATCTGCTCAATCACTTTGTCCACGATGTTTTTGTCACCAACAAGTTTGATTTCGTCGGAACCACTGCCTTCCGCGGGGAAGTCAATCAAACGATGGAACTTACCGTTACTCAAGTTAGCACCACCAGCCTTCTCGATAATCTCACGTCTTGTTTGACCACCACTACCAATCAAGGCGCGGAAGTGCTTGGGGTTGACATGAATGGACTTTTCCACAAAGTTTTCTTGCTCGTCAATGATTTCGTTGATCTTGTCAGAGGCTTCCTTCAAGGCTGTACGAGAACCGGTGACTTCAACTTCAGCGTAGCCCAACTTATCCTCCGCTTCGTCGTCTCTGTGGAAGTTGAATTCAACACCGGTACCATCTGCAATATCCTTGATGTTCTCACCACCCTTACCCAAGACACGTGCAATAGCCTTGACAGGAATTTGAATGGTTTTCTTGAAACCATTTTCCTTTTCGTATTGGTACAATTCTTTCAATTCTTCTTCGGCCTTAGCAACACCCTTAGAAGAACCCTTGATGGTAATTTCATCGTTGGACTTAGGGGCGTCAGCACCCCCAGTGTTGGTTTCGCTGGGGAATCTGATCTTGACGTTGTACTTGTCTTGCAATCTGTTGACGTAGGAGAATCTGGGACCAGCAAGTCTTCTGTGATATTGCAGTTCGATTCTCAATCTGGCAATAGTTTCGTCGGCCAATTTCTTAGACAACAGTTGCAATTTGTTCTTACAGGCTTCGACATTGGTTTTGATACCGGTAATCACAATTTCACTCTTGGCACTTTGATCATTGGAAACGTTCTTCGAAGTGTCAAAACCTTCGACGTCAACCTTAACATCGTATTCGTTACGGATGGAGTTCAAGTTGACACCGCTCTTCCCAATAACACGAGGAACCACAAATGAGGGAATGTGGATAGTGACAGAGTAGGAGTCACCGTGCTCCTTACTGTCAGCAATGGCAGTAGTAAATGCCTTTTCAATGGAGGAAACATCGTTCTTGAAGCCAACAACAGTAACAGAGTCCTTGTTTCTGGTGACCTTAACAGAATCGTGGCCGACAGTACCAGCAATGGCGTCAACGGTGGAAGGAGGAAAGTAAAGCTGACACTCAGATGGAATAGCAATCTCAACACTCTTTAAATCCCTGGAGATTGCTCTTAAGCCATCCAATGCTTTGTTCACAGCAGTCAAACTGGCCTGGGCATCTACTGGTTCCTCGGAATCGACAAAGTCATCTTGTTCTTCCTCAAGGGTTTGATCAGCTTCGTCAGCGAACAATATAATTCTGGTACCCAAAATAACGTATGAAACCTTGTTGGTGGCAGCAACGGAATCAATGGTTTCTGGAACACGGGCAATCAAGAACTTATCGATGTCTTCAACAACCAAAGTGGACGAAGGAAGAATCTTGTTCACAGTGTGAACAATACTTCTTCTGGTGGCCTTAGTTTGTTCGTCTTCGTTATTCTTGAAAATAATTTCAATAGGAACGGACAATACTTCATCATTGCTCAAATCGGCTTCTTCTGGAGCATTGACAGTCACCTTGTTAGTCTCTGCAATTTGGTCAAACACACCCTTCTTCTTCAAAAGAGCTGCGACAGATTTAACATGGTTTAAGTTACCCTTGTGGGCCTTGGACATTTCTAAGACCTCAACCTTGTACTGCGAAGTATGTTGTCTTGCCTTTTCCTTGGCCAGAGCAATCTTCTTCTTTTCACCAACAAACTTGACATTCATGGATCCATCAGTAGGCAACTTGATCAAAACATTTTCTTCCTCTAAAATGGCTTCCACTGGAAGAAACTTGTGCTTGACTTGAGGAATCTTGACCTCTTCCACAACGACCTTCAGTTCGTACTCGGACAAGATGTTCTTGAGCTCCTTCTTGGCAACATACACTTGTTTGCGAGGACCAGTGATGGTGATGTTGGAAAAGACAGAGTTGTAGGTGGGCACAGTGATGTCGGTAGCGGGGTTAGCGGTTATAACACTCTTTGCTAACTCCAGAGCAAATGGCTTCACAATTTCATCAACGACAACGGTTGCGGTAGTGTTCTTGGTCGAGTCGTCGACAATGGCGCGGATAGAAGATTCAGCCTGCTTGACACCCTCGGCATCACCCTTAATGGTGATAGCCACAAGGTTACAGGAGTCTTCGTCATCAGAGTCCTCGGCCAAGTCGGGTTGGTAGACCACTTCCGAGTCGATGTCGATACGAACATTGTTGGCATCAATGATTGGACGCAAAGTTCTACCGCCAGGACCAATGATGGCGGCTCTAGATTTGGAAGGAACAAAGAACAGGTGAGTCAGAGGACTGGTCAACTTACGAACAATCAATCTTTTGGCCTGCTTGACATCGTCAGCCTTACCAGAAACGACGAAACTTCTCATCTTGGCCTGTTGGGAGTAGTTTGTGTCAATCTTAGTAGAGGTTTCAGTCTTGATCCATGCCAAAAGCTTCTTCAACTCGGGGGGAGTAAGTGTGATCAAGTTGTCAGAATTAAGCGAAAATGCCTGTTGGATAGTGGAGGGCTTGAAGAGCAGCGAGGACGACCCGTTAGGCGAGGCGGAGCGCGAGCTTCCCGTCGTAGCACTCAACACCGACAGCGCGACAGCGGGGACTTTCATAGAGGGACCCCAGACAGGAGCAGCACCACCGCTGGCGGGCGTACCTCCCAACGTTGGGAAGGCAGACTCATCAGCGATGGAGGGAGCAGAGCGAGAATTGTTGTTCGAGTAAACGGAAGACACATCAGTTTCGTCAAACTCGTCGTCGTCGTAGTAAGCAGAAGTGGGTTCTGATTCGACCAAACCGTTGACACGGGCAGCGATGATTTCAGCGGGCGTAGGCATAGTGACGGATACCAAAAGGGATCAATGCTATTGAAAGCAGCGGGTATAGAGAATGGGTGCGACGTGGGAGGAAACACTCTTAAAGAGGTTGTGGTGGTGGAATGGGGAGAAGATCACTTTTGGTTGTACAAGGTGGTGGGATTTTTTTAGATTTTTCACTCGAATCCTACAACGACTTTAACGCCAACGCACTAGTATTCTGGGGCCGGTCGTGGATTACACTGCTGCAATACCACAACAGTCGTATGCAGTGTCGTGTGAGCATTAGGTAAACCACAGTGAGGTATGGAGTAGAAGCTTGCCTTAACACACTTTTCTATGATGGAAGGTTAAGTTTACAAAGCAATACTGTATTTATGGGATGCGTTGCTCAGTTGAAGGAGTAAGGAGATTTGGGATTGGAAGAGACTGTTCAATAGTCTGTGGATAGTACTTACGATTGCTATTTTTTTGTTTTCTGTTGTATTTTTCTTTCTCTACTCACCATTGGTAAATAATCATATATTAGTTTATTCAATCACGAATCAAAAGCACCTCATTTAGAGCGTCTCGTATAACAACTCTCTGAGGCGATACTCTTCGTTGGCCTCCTCAATATCTTGCCAGTTGCCAATGAAATCATCTCCACGTACAATACCAGGTAATGTCTTGCCTTTGGAGTACGTCTTCCAGATCTTCTTGGCTGCTTCGTCAGTTCCCAAGTCACGATAAGTGAACGAAATCTGGTTAGCTGTCAAAATAGTTACCAACCGATTAGTACGAGGCATGATCTGCATCCCTCCTGCCAACGAGGTGAAGATATAAACTGGTTGTTTCTCCAAATGAGCACGGAGTTCTTCAGGGCTTATTTCAATCGTTTCAAGGTCGAAATCATCGTCTACAACTTTTTTATTTTCTTGGGTGTCTTCCTTCTTTTCTTCTTCCTTCTTGATTTCCTTTAATTGCTCAGCTGCAACCGGGGTAACCTCAACTTTAGGTTGTGATGATTCAGCTTCATCAACCTCCTCCTTTTTGTCCTCGGTCTTGTCTTCAGTTACAACGGGGTCGGCTTCACTTGGAGTACCTGGGGAAGTCACATCTTCACTAGGAGTCTCAGGGCTTTCTGTTGAACTCTTAGAAACCTTTTTTTCCTCATCCAACTTCGACTCCCTTAATTGGTCCAATAAATCATCAATTTGATCGGCAGGGGACTTGCTCTCATCCTCTTTAGACCCAGTTAAACCAGTATTTTCTTCAGATTTGGTTAAACTCGCATCTGATTTAGTTAAACTCGCATCTGATTTAGCTAAACTCGCATGTTCAGATTTAGTTAAACTCGCAGGTTCAGATTTAGTTAAACTCGCAGGTTCAGATTTAGTTAAACTCGCATGTTCAGATTTAGTTAAACTCGCATTCTTTTCCTCTAGTTTTTTGTCCTTAGTCAAAACATTTTGAACCAAGGAGTCAAATTGATCAATAGTGGAGTATGGATCATCAGAAATCAAGGCACCCTCGGCAACCAATTCTTTCAGTGTCGCATCGTCCTTGCTTACGTTTTGAGGTTGTCTCGAACGGGAACGTGAGATTGATCTCAAATATTGGACACGTGAGTTGACTCGTTCACTAGTCAAATCGCTGGCATAGTTAGGAACAGGAGTATCAACATTGTAGTTGGTGTAATCACCAGTTGTAACCAAAGAAGGATCGCGCAACAAATGATTCTGGATTGATCCTTGACTCTGCATTTCTCTTTCGGCGGCAGCAATCAGTTCACCCATTGTAGGACGTGCAGCTCTGGATCTACGATCATCTTCTTCCTCCTCCTCATTTGCAGAAGCACTAATGCCAGCAGAAACATCGACCAACCCCTTCGTGGCATCAGGCAGAGCAGATTTGATATGGTCAGCACTTTCGTCATTTCCATCCTCACGAACAGAAACGGTGTCACTGGTGAAGTCAGCAGGCAACTCATACTTGGATGGTTCCTCATCGTGGGTCAGTTTGTAGGAATCACCACGGGCCAAATGAGGTCTGATGGCAGATCTAGATCTTGATCTTTCCTGAGCGGCTGCAGAAGGTTGAGAGATGGCGTGAGAAGCTCCTGGAGGATTCCGGGATCTAGATCTAGATCTTGATCTCACCGACTCAGTATGGGTGACAGGGGTCGAGTCGGTGTAGAAATAGGGTGAGTGGATAGATTCGTGGCCCAACGAAGACAACTGCAGTGTTCTACGACCGGTAACTTCGGGTGCAGGCGAAGCCGCCAGTTTCCGGAATGACTCGTTAGTAGGAGTTCTTACAACTTGAGGTCTTGAGCCATCAGTGGGCAACCGGTGAGGATCATGTGATTGGATGTTGGCCAACAAATCGTCATGGTTGGTGATCTCGTTTTCCAATTGGTACTCGGACAAATTTGGCGTGGAGAAATCGCTTTGTTTGTAGAACAGCTTGCTAGCAGATTCGATTTTATTGTCGCTGCTGACCTTGGAAGAGGGAGCTGGAGAAGCTGAAGTTGATTCTAGCTCGGTCACGCTCGAAGCTGCAACTGGTTCCTTAGGAGTTGGAGCAGGCTCTCTTGGAGTGGTTGCCAATGAATCAGTCGACCCAGCGAGCTCTGCATCGATGCGGGAAGCTGGCTTTTTGGTGAACTCGGATTTGACAACGTTACCCTCTTTGTCCAAATAGGTATCGAAATTCTCCTCAGAACCCAAGAGAGCGCCCTCGTTGATCAAATCATCCAACGATGCGGTTAACTTGTCAATGGAGGAGCCAGAATTAGCAGCACCACCACTTGGAGCCAGCTTCTTGGGGTGGGACTTCTCAGGATGGATGTAGTTTTGGTGCTCCGAATCGTCAGCCGATCTCAAGGAGGCCCCGACTAACGAGGGAGCAGATAACTTTTCTGCCTTTTCCAACTGCTCTTCGAAGTCCATGGTAGTTAGTGTATAGATTGGGGTCTTATCAACGGATATAATAGTAGGATAAGCTATGTATCCGTGTCAGTGTACTCTATGACTAGTAATCCGTTTAAAGGGAAGATTGAGTGATTGAAATTAGTGGGGGGTCAACTGGGTTTTAATTTTCGACACCCCAAAAAAGTAAGTGGACGGAAGGAACGATAAAACAAAAAACTGGAGTTAGGACCAGAAACAACGAAACGTGAGAAGAGGAGAAATATAGAAATAATGGGTTAGAAATAGGAGGCTCGATCATATTGATGTAGGTATAATTGACGTTGTTCAGCTGAAGTAGATTGAACGTATGATTCTATAGTTAATGTTGAGTTATACTAGTCAATATTGAGTTTGAGTGATAAGAGATAAGAGTTCCAGATTAACCCCCAGATTAACGTCTAGAATTAATAGTTTTCCCAGTTCCACAGATATGAGAGATAATACAGGCAGTATAGTGCTATAAGATCATCGTCGGGAACTGAGTAATAATTCATAGTTCAAGATGTGATACGTGTAATTATTATTTCTTCAGAAACTAGAACTTGGTGTACGTTTTCGTTGGGCTCCTGTCAAACATATAAAATAGCGGCTCCGTGACTTTCATCATCATATGCACGAAGACCAAATCAGCTTTTACAAAACCAGGAATTCCTGTCTGATTTATTTCTTTAGTGGAAAGGCATACGAGTATGAACTACTGTGAATGGTGACGAGAGTGTTTTCTTTTGAGAGAGTGAAATTGACATGAGATCAAATCATTCAACAGTTCGAACGTTCCAATCACAGCGCGCCACTTAATCAGCCCTTTGGTAGCGTGGGTATTCCATATAGTAACGTACATTTCCGTATTGTTAATGTAAATGGATTAGTTCCTACCCCTTTCCTGATAGGAAACAGGAAAGTGAAAGTCGAGGAGTGGAATTCGTAAAGATGCCAGGGTAATTGGAGAGTTCTAAAAAAAAGCTTCTTTGGTGCCCAGCATTTATACCTTTGTACCAAATATCCAGTGATTCATAGTATAGATTATCCCATTGGTGGTTATCTTCATTCTTTCGTTTAGAGACTTCGTGTCTTACATTAAGCCAGGCCATGGAATATACTTCCGTAAGACCTTACAGGGGACACTTGTACACACCTCTTGCTTTCATGGTAAAGTTACTTATGCTATTTTGGGGAATTCTCCTTGAGTGCATAGATGCATGTGAGAATGAGGCACATTGGTGAGCTCTGTTTACGTTTGGAGGTTCATCAGCATCTGGTGAGCTTCTGGTGAACGAGATCTAGTGGAGTACATGACAGAGTACATGACAGGTTATTTGACAGAGTATTTGACAGAGAACATAACAGTGTACATAACAGACTATAGAACACTGATTTCTTGATACCTCACCGTGTGCTCACCAGAAGATTTATAGTTTAAGAGCATGAATATGCTAAGAATAGGTACCGATCATGTGATCCTTGTTCCACAATAGGTCAATAATACAGAGAGCCATTGCTCCCACTAAACCTAAATCCAGAGGCAGCTAAAATGGATTTTGAAGGGCTTTTCACAGTAGTCCTCATGGTCTCGCCCAAATAGAAATCACGATAAATGCTTGTAATACATGAGCATGCCTCTGTAGTACACTGTTACTGCCGCCGGTACAATTCATGTCATGTGGCTCTTCACGACCACCATGAGTTACCCAACAACGCAAACAAAATCTGGTGTTAACTACTAGCATATTACGCATTGTACTATAATGGATCTATGAATCCAACTCTATCCACACCTCTACATTAGCTGCACTATTGATAACCACAGAATTTCATCATAGCATATTTCTTCGAATGCAAAGTTCTTCCATTGCATAATTCTTCTATTCGGTTTCAATAGCACAATCTGCCGCTGTCACAACAATCTACTACCCCACAACCATTCCCTTTTGCCGTAGCGTACAGCAGCATCATATTCGCCATAATAGCAATACCGCCCTGTCACTTGACCCGTTTTGGGACCACCTCTCCCAAGTACGCGCTACCATATGGATGAGTGTTTCCTTTTTTTTGTTTTTTTCTCTGTCTCATTTTCTGTGTCCTTTGTTTGTGTGTTGAGTCTGTAAACTGCTCCCTTACAAATCATCGTCATTTACTCATTCATCTATTAAAACACCCGGTAGTTAACCCACCGCCTTAATTTTTGCTTGAGCAGCTTATTTCTATAGCATATATATATACCGCTGTCAGTTCCAGGCATCGGTTATTCCCTTCATCCATCTAGCCGTCCGTTGTTCTGAAAGATTAGTACACCATGATGTCTGCGTCATCCAAATCAGCGGCCGCTATACTCCAGCGACAATACAAAGACTTGACGGATCCCAGAAAGGGTATCCCCTCGTTCCATATCGAGTTGGACGACGACAACATCTTCCTCTGGAATATCGGTATCTACATCCACAATACCTCCAGCATGTACAACGGCGGGTACTTCAAGGGCCAAATGCGGTTCCCTCCAGACTTCCCCTTCTCTCCACCCACATTCCGCTTCACTCCTGCCATCTACCACCCCAACGTCTACCGAGACGGTAAGCTCTGCATTTCCATATTGCACCAGGGCGGTGATCCTACTGCCGATGAGCCCGACCTGGAAACCTGGTCGCCAGCGCAGACGGTCGAGCTGGTGCTCATCTCCATCATCTCGCTTTTGGAGGACCCCAACCCCTCGTCGGCTGCGAATGTCGACGCTGGGATTGACTTGAGGAAAAACCCAGATGCCTACAAGAAAAAGGTGTTGCAGGAAGTGGAGAGACTGAAGAAGGACATCCCTGACGACTTTGTCATTCCAGACCTGGAACATTCGGCATACGCTAACTCGCACCAGACGCACGGATACGACGAGCCTGAACCCGTGGATGAAGATTTTTGGTACGAGAGCGAAGATGACGACGACGATGATGAGGTGGAGTCGTTTGACGAGGAAAGCTTGATGGATGACAACATGGAAGATGACGATGACGATGTGGAAGACGAGGAGGAGAATACAGACATCAACATAGTTGGTAAGTGACAGACAGATAGATTGATAGACGGAAAGAAAGAAAGAATGTAAAAGAGAAAACTATCAACTTTCTTTATATTCTTCTGGCCAATATCCCAACGTTTAACCCTCTTACATGATTCCACGATAACATGCCATCCATCATTTGCAACAAAAGTACTAGTAAAAGTAATAGTACTCAGGGTCCATGGTACTCTTTCGCATGCTAACTGACTCTACGTTTTTACAGTTCATAGAATGTGTATCAATCCATATTACATATTATAATTTCATCTAATCGCTATTGTTGTTGTAGGGTAAGAAGAAGATACTATCGAGTATTATGATAGGATATGTTCAGATTAATTTGGGTTATTTCAGGATAAAATCAGGCTATTACCACATGCTTATCCCTATCTTCAATACCTGATTATCATACCCTCCATTCTAATATTCATTTCCATACTTTAATCTCCATTTCTCTGTAACCTGTTATTCCTTAATATCCCTTCAACCCCAGATTGAGGGCTGCCCGTAGCTCGTCAAGCTTAATTTTTGCTATCAGGTCTGGCATCCTACTGTGGTAGATTACGATCAAGAAAAGTCCCCCAGGATGGTCGGTTTCAAGCAGTGCTATCATGGCACGGATATCCTCGTTTAATGTCACTTTCCGCCACGAACTTTGGGGCGCCTGACCCATGGCATTGCGCACAACAAGGGGATACATCTGATGGACCTGGTCCTTTAAGTCTATATGGGAATGGATGCTGTTGATTGCCTCTTCGTTGAAGACAGTAGAAAGGGGAAGGCCATCACCGTTAAGAAGTGAGATGGAAAGCGGCGCTGAAGCTTCTGGTGACATAATAGTAACTTCGTTGCTGCTAAAACCATTGGAGCGGGTATTATTATTGGTGTAGGCGAAAGTTGATCTGGAAGACTTGGACACAGGAGATGATGATGTGGGAGTATGGGGATTGGTTGTACCCAGGTATGGCCGGAGACCCTGATTGAGGAGATTTGAGATCAGGCGTGCCTGGAGCATTGCTTAGTACAAGTGAAACAGTAATGAGGTATTTGTGACCAGTAATTTGGGAGGTGTTGGATAGCTCGAATACCTCAGTGGAAGATTATCAAGGAGTCTCAATGTCAAGCTATGTCGTAAAGTGGAACGAACAAAATAATACGTAGAATAGAGTTCGGGTCAGGAAACAAATACTTGAACTCCTTCACTCCCCCAATCTTTATGCTAGTGAGACACTAAATGGTAAATAGAGTTATATATCACTCCGATAAATGAATTTGGTGATGTACAAAGTGCAAGTAACAAACGAATGCAATGCTTGCCGAAACAGAACTCTAGCTAATTTCCCACCTCGCCGGACTTCCAGCAAAACTCAACAGCAACTCAGACAAACTGCCCACAATAACTGCAGTGGGATATTCTCTGCCACTTCGTAGCCACTATATACCTAAGTAAACTACATCTGATGGTTTCCAAATCAATCCCGTTTTCGTCCAATCCATAGAAATGAACAATAAGCCATAAATTTGCATGCACATTACAAAACCGGTAATTACCGCGCACAGCATAACTAGACCAGGACATTGCCGAGAACGCGACCATTATTTCCCTCTTGGGCGTAATCACAGGCACTCTTTCATTCGCCAGGCCGAATACAGTTAAGTTGCGACAATTTCCGTATTTGGATGGTTTGGTGGGAGGTTATGCCTTGACTTCCCCTTGCGGCAGTCTGCCCCATTCCAGCATGGACGCGCTTCAAGTGCCACAAAACCACGATCACTCTATCCCGTGAGAAAAATCTTTGTAAACAGCCTTCTGGCTACGGAACTCTAAGGAGCCTTTCCCTTTTCAGCCGTTGAAGCACTTAGATATTGGGAGCATTACGAGTTCAGACGAGGGGAGCCTACAGTATCTATTGGTAGTGATTAGTGGTATTGATATCAGGTCCGTCTTGTTACCAATAAGTGGGTGTAATAATCACTGCAAAAAATGGCTTCAGGAAGCCACAATATTCAGCCTTACAACAATGAGCCAGAAAACCAACGAATGCTGGTCATAGGCACCTCGACAGTTCGTCTCCCACTCCAAGAGACGAGTGGAAATGTCAGATCACCCGTACATAAGAGAAAATTAACTGCTGAAGAATCAGCAGAGGAGCTTTCAGCAACTGCTTCTCTCCAACCTCCACCAAAGTTGCACACTGGGAGATTACGTCTAGATGCAATTAAACGGAAACTTCAGGTCGAAACCCACCAGGAAACTCAGCCAAACTCACACGAAGTTCAACAGCAATCCCAGCAGAAATCCCAACAACAGCCAGTTGCATATGAACAGGAGCATCACAACCATAACGATGAGAGAAAGGCGAAATCTCGCTTACAAGGTGCAGACTTGTACCATTGGCAGCAGCAATGGCGACGGATCATGAAGGAGTCTGTGGTTTATTTTGATGGCGTTGCTGATTTGAAGGCACGTCTGGTGGAAGAGGTCGAGTATAAGAGAGCATATAAAGCCCTTAAGGAAATTGGATGTTCCATCACTCCATTTTATGATGGATCTGTTACTATTATTGTTTCACGGAGACCATATTCGCCAACGAAAACATACCCTCAAGCAGATATATTTTACTATGCCAGCAAATTGAAGGCTAAGGTGTGGGACTACACTAAGGTATTCCGTTTCCTCAAAAACTTGGGCGTTCTGGATGAAAAATCGAATCAAAACAATGCAGACTCTAAACAACGATTATCAAGTTTATTGAAGGAGGAAAAAATCTTTGGTTCAACTGATAAGGACCCCAATGCCAGACGTGATGATTTCCATTACTTGGACAAGAACTTCTTGTATGTTTATGACTTATCTCAACAAGTGCGTCCAATTGCCGTTAGGGAGTGGACAGGTGGTGTAGCATACCCAACCGTATATCTTACCTTGGATGGAAAATGTCCCTTCATTCCAGACACGCTGGAGAATTCAGAACGAAAGAAGTTGAGGCGACAACAGCGCTTCGAAGCCGCCAAGGAGTACAGGATGATATTAAAGAAAGCTAGTGAAGAGATAGTATCCCATTCCAAGGAGTTTCTCAACTTCAATGCTAATGGAATCAGCTGCACATCTACTAGTACCGACAAACAGGAAATGGAAGATGGGGTAATGCAAGATGGTAAGGGCAAAGGGAAAACGAAAAGCACCATTATTGATGGTGAAAATGAAAAGAGCAGCAATAATGATGATGACCATTCGACTACCAGGGTATATCACACTGCCCAGGAAGATGACGAGACTGCCAATAAGGTTGCGGAATTACTTAATAAATCCATAAGAAAGCCTCCAACACTTGCTCGGAACTCTTCTTGTGTTCAGCCTACCCAGAAGTTTTTCGATGTAGCTGCATCGGGCTTTAATGGTGCATCAAATGCAATGAGTCTTTCTATGGATTCTGCACTCAACAGTGCTGCTAATCAAGCTGGTAATGGGCTTGGTCCCACTATGTCTCAAGTTTCATCACGCAACTTTAACAATTTGAAGCGTCGTATTATTATCAAGAGACAAAGACTAGAAAAAACACAGGCTCGTTTGGATACAAGCGAACGCGATAACAAGCCAGGGTATTGTGAGAATTGTCGCGTCAAATACGACTGCTTTGACGACCATGTTAAAAGTAATCGTCATCGTAACTTTGCCTGTGATGATCGCAATTTCAAAGAAATTGACAAATTAATTCGGGTGCTCAACGAGACTAAGTCGTTTGGGCAAGTTGTTTCCAACGGAGACTTCAATTATGCATGAGATAAGAGGAAGATGGAAAGTTCTTCCTTGGTCTCAATATATTCATAAATCGTATATTTGCATTCAACGGATACAAGTATATGCTACAAGGAATACGGTACTTCTGGCTGTGTTCCTTTATAGGTCAAGATAAAGTAGCATTTTTAAAAAAACGTATCATATAATATAATAACAGGTATAGATAAAACATCAGCATGGCAACGCATTATTTGGCTGATGCCCAAGATAAATATAAACCGCAAAAAAGAATACATCAAATAAGAGGGCCACGTCCAACTATTCCTTATTGATTAAAACTTCACCTTCTTTTTAAACTCATTAACCAAATTGTCAAAGAACTGGTTTGCCATTTCTCTCTTGAACACTTCCAAGTCTTGTCTGTTCTTGGGGAAGCCTTCCAACGACTTCCTGTTCAAATCAACTCCATTTTCGATTTCTCGGATATACAATTGTTCAATGACATCACCAAGAAGACCGTATCCATCTCCATAGGTGTAACCTCTCTTGTAGAGACCACTGAGGAAGGAGCTAACACCAGATGACAGAGAACTTGAGGCAACCGTGTCAGTAGTAGTTTTAGAAGCAGAAGTAGCACCAGTGGCAGAAGCAAAGCCGGTAAGTATGGAACCAGTAACGTAGGAATAAGAAGTAGTGGTTGCAGTTTTGAGAGCTGTATTACCAGTTGTACTTCCAGTAGAGTAGTGGTAGAAAGAGGTCTTACTACCCAGAGCAGAAATACCCGAGCTGCTATTCTTCGTGCTTCCTCCAATGAATAGATTGACCACAAACCGTAAGACCAGCATGATAATCTTGCCAATAGAACTTGGGGTATTCAGATCAGCAGTTCCGTTGACCACACCCCTGATAATATCCCAAGATAAAGTTAATATAGTACCAATCAAACTCTCGCCAGAATTACTGCTGCTGCCCCCGCTTCTGCCAGTAGAAGAAGAGTTTGAGACGGGGGTGGTAGGAGAGGACGTTCCGGCAGCATGTGTGGTGGTAGGAGTAAACGTTGGTGTAATTGTGAGGCTCAAGTACCCAGAGGAAGTCTGAGCTGTGCCACAACCATATGAACTTGTATTGGTTGAACCAGTGGATGAAGTTTTAGTTGTAAAACCAGTAGAAGAAGAGGAATGAGATTCCCCACCCCCGGTTACAAGGTTCCAAATAGACCCAATGAGACTTCTCTTGTGTTTCTTAGCACTGCCGATGGCCCAGGACCAGTAGTCAGGGTGGGTCAATGCCATGTCCACCAACTTCTGAGAAATGTCAGCATTCTTGATGGCCTTCATTACATCATCTGCAGAATGTGTCTGCATGTACTCAATCAACCAGTTGACTGTCTCTTGTCCGTTATCTCTAGCAACTAGGGATCTGGTAACGTGGTTAGTTAAGTGCGCTTCTTGCAAGACCTTCAAGATGTAGCCAAACATCTCAGATGGCTCTTCGATGCCGTATTCGGCTAACTTAGCTTCGATCTTTCGTTCTGCGGCCACCTTATCTTCGTAGTATGTCACATGGGGATGTGCTTCAGTGTTCTTAGCGCTGTATATTTCGTGATTCAATCTATTACCTTCAAAAAGGTTAATTAATTTGGGTTTGGTATTCTTCATATGAGTTTCGTAAAAATGTTCGAACAAGCCTTGCATTTCCATGGAGTAGTAAATGTCATGCAAAGTGATTTCTCCTTTGTGCATGGCAGCTTCCAAATAGCCTTCAAACTCCTTGCTGAAGTCTGGGTGGTAGGAAAAGTAATGAGAAACGAATCCACTATACAAGCCGGTGTTCTCTAATTCGTCTAACAACTGGTGGACCTGGTAATAAACTAATTCGTCATCTCTCTTGTGGAACCATTTAGAGAAAAGCCCAGAAATAGTGCTCTCAAGCCCATTCACAATCTTTCCAAGAGACCCAGGCAAACATAGTGGGTAACCTCTGGCGTCCAAGGGAGCTGCTTGCACTTGCAATGCAAGACAGAAGGCTACAAGTACAGTTTCGATCCTCATTAATAGGTGGGGTATTTGCGCACGTATTCACCGTTGAATTGGCGAATGGATCAATAAACCAAGGAGATCTATTGAAATATCGTACTTTATTTGTTAGTTAATAGGTAGGAGATATGTAAGTTCCGTAGTAGCGGAAGAGTCGCTTCTTCTTATACCTTTGATCTTGAATCACATTTCCAGAAACGGCAGTTTTAAAAGTTGCAGCCAGAGAAGCATAGATTTTTTTGCAGCCGTATCTGGAACACTTCCGAATTCGGAAATTTCTCAAGTAAAATTTATATAGTAGCGCGGTTTGACATCCTCTATATCCTAATTATTTGGTGTTAAGGATTACTCTTGTACGATGAGATCTGGAACGGTCGGCATATACTGATGTGACTTCGTAGGCGACACAGACAGAGCAAAGCTTGCTCCAATTTACAGAAGAATCAGGTGTGGATTTTTTTGTGTCAACAGGTGATTACTTAAAGACGTAATAAGTTTTATCAAGAAGAAGAACGTGGAGCACGATTTATCCGGCAATTGCTAACCACTAACATTTTGAGCTACATAGACTTGCCTCTTTTATTACAGCATCATTCTCACTTCAGTATGTTTCGCTCCAATACACTTTTCTCTATTCATTAAGATTAACTACCATCTGTTTTAGACTGAATATCTCTTTATACCATTTCCCACAGATAGTGTCATGTGCAGGCATAGAAAAATTTTATACTAAGAACGGAAAAAAAAAGCCAGTATATGGTACAAACAAATATATCATTTATTAGTGAAGACTCAAACGGTTTATATTCTTGTGATTCTAGGGAGGATCCCACCTTATGGAGCAATGATTCTTCTTAATAAAGGCATGTTTGCCCATACAATTAATTTGCGAAGAGCGTGTCAATATTCGAAATGCACGAGGCAATATTCTCTGTTCCTTCTGGGCCTCCCCAAAGTGCCACAGGGGGTCTCCAGGTTCCAAAAGAAGACGTCGAAGGATACAACAAATGCTACACTGAGCGGAAGTAGTACTACAAGTGCTAGCAATGCTAGTAATACTAGTAATACTAGTAATGCTACTGTAACACCCGATATTGGAACTCCTACCAAAGTCAACCGATTTGCTGCTCAATATGCTAATCAGAAACGGCAGAGAAACTCCTCCCCCCATAACAATAAGAATCAACCACAAGCCAATCCAGGTTATAGAGGACACTATAAGCAGAAAGAGCAAGTGAACGGACTGGCTGCGCCACAATTAGGCGATGCCGACAAGAAACCTCCACAGAACTCATACCAGCAGTATGCTGAAATGAAGCAGAGGTTTAAGGAACAGCAGAAATTGCACACGAGTCAAGGTGGATCATCTGGTCAAAAGAAGACACCGCCAGTATCTAAGGACGTTCTGAAGAGCGCTAAGAATAAGAAGAATTTTCAGAAGGAAAAGGAGAAGATCCAAATTAAGATCCCAGAGTTCATTACTGTATCCAATTTGGCCACTATAATGCATGTTCCTCTTAACAGAATCATTAAGAGTATGGAGGATTTAGGGTTTGAAAATGTCAGACACAACTATATTTTGGAGAAGGAAAATGCCATTTTGATAGCGGACGAATTTAATTTCGAAGCTATTGTGCTGAGTGCCAACAACGTGGAAGACATCTTTAGTGAGCCTGTGAAACCCGGAAAATTAAAGCCTAGACCTCCAGTTGTCACTATTATGGGTCATGTTGACCACGGGAAGACGACTATTCTTGATTTTTTGAGAAAGACTTCAGTGGTAGAGCAAGAATTTGGGGGGATCACCCAACACATTGGTGCTTTCACTGCCATTACTCCTGAATCGAAAAAGCAAATTACATTTTTGGATACCCCAGGTCACGCTGCCTTCTTGAAAATGCGTGAAAGAGGTGCTATTGTAACTGATATTGTTGTCTTGGTGGTTGCTGCAGATGATTCAGTCATGCCCCAGACAGTCGAAGCTATTAAACATATTAAGAAAACTGGCGTACCATTAATTGTTGCAATTAACAAGTGTGACAAGCATGGAATCAACATTGATAGGGTTGTTGGAGATTTAGCAGCCCATGATATTGACGTGGAGGATTATGGTGGAGAAACCCAGACTGTGAGAGTATCAGGTAAGACTGGGTTGAATATGGACAAGCTCGAAGAAGCTATAATCACTTTGAGTGAAATGTTGGAACTTCAAGCTGAACAAGATGGGGTTGCCAACGAAGGTTGGATCATTGAGTCCAAGGTCGAAAAGGGACTAGGATATGTTGCTACTGTTTTGGTGAGAAGGGGAACTGTGAAGAATGGAGACATTTTAGTTGCAGGAAATACGTATTGCAAAGTCCGCGGTTTGCGTGATGAGAATGGTAACAGCATCAAGAAGGCTGGTCCCTCAGCCCCAGCACAGGTCTTTGGATGGAAGGAATTGCCTGATGGTGGGGAGTTTGTTATCCAAGCGAAAGATGAAAGACGGGCAAGAAAGGCTGTTGCTCATAGATTGGCCAGAGAACAAGCCATCAAACAAAGAGAAGAAGTGGAGTTGATCAATGAACAGAGATCTGAAGAAGTTAAAGAATTGGAAAGACGCAACAAGATAGCTGAAATGAAGATGGCTGGCTTAGACACTTCAGCATTGGAGAAGCTTGAGGATGAGAACCAATGTGTTCAGTGTAATTATATTGTGAAATCTGATGTTTTTGGCTCTGCTGAAGCCATCAAAGAAAGCATTAACGGTATGGGGAACGATGAAGTCAAGGCCAATGTCATCTTATGTGAAACAGGTGCACTTACACAGAGCGACTTGGATTTAGCAAAGACTTTCAATGCTCAGATTTTCAGTTTCAATCTCCCAGTGCCCAAGGATATCTCTGTCGCAGCTGACAAGGAGGGTATTGAAATCAAGGAACACAACGTCATCTATCATTTAATTGAAGATGTGACTACGGAGCTCACTTCCAAGTTGAAGCCTAAAATTGAGACTAAGATTTTAGGTGAGGTAGAAATCGTGGATGTCTTCACCATTTCTACCAAGACAAAGAAAATCAGCATTGCTGGGTGCAAGGTTGCCAATGGGATGATCAAGAGATCGTCGAATGTGAGAGTCTTCAGAAATGATGAGCAAGTGTATGAAGGTACGTTGTCGTCGTTGAAACATGTGAAGGATGATATTGCCGAAGCCAGAAAAGGACATGAGTGTGGTCTTGCCTTTGAGAAGTGGGACAAGTTTGAAGCTGGAGACAAGATCCAGGTCTACGAAGAGATAGAGCATCCTAGATACTTGTAAATAGATGTAAATAGGTGGTTTTATATATGCTTGTAAATAGAAGGGAAATTAATGCGTTCATTAAATCATTTATATTGGTTATTTAAACTCCTATTAGTTTAATCTACATTTCATTTCTTAGCAAATGGTATGGTATTTCTTAAAGTCTATGATTCTATGACTATCCATCGAATCCTATTAACAGCAATCCATGTGAACTTATAAATTCACAGTGTATATAAATATATAATAACACAGTGTATATATGGCTCCAGTAGTAAATGGTATAGAATACTTAATGAATCTGTCAAAATTCGCATTAAAACCCACTAGAAAATTAACCTCATCGCACTTACCATATAATACACCACTATTGGACATTAGTGCATCTGTAACTATATATAATCATATATATGGTCATGTCCTCGGAAAAAGAAGACTACTATTCGGACGATGAGCTGATCGACGAGAAGACCAATTCTGAGGTTCTTCTTGGATTCGTTGATGCGCCCATAGAAAAGGAAGAGGATGAACCCACTATCGAAGACACATTTATTGGAGGGAAGCCTATCTGGCTCAACCCAGATTCTCCTCCCGAGAAGAAGCTCATCACATGTGACAACTGCCAGAAGGAGATGGCGTTGCTTTTACAGGCGTTTTCTCCCTTGGACGGCAAGCTCTATGACCGTGTTATCTACATATTTGGGTGCAAGAATACCGCACAGTGCTCGAGAAAGAAGGGCTCCATAAAGTGTATTCGTGCTATTTGCAGGGATCCCGAAAGAGTGGCTGCCATCAAACTGGAGTTGGAGGATGCTGCTAAGGCGGATTTGGACGAGAAGCTCCAGCAGGAGAATAAGAAGAAGTTGAATGCTGAGTTGACTAAGGACTTATTCACTGCCGCCAAGAGTTCCGGTAACCCATTTGACAGTAATCCCTTTGCATCCGGTTCTGACACCAATCCGTTCGCTGCAGTCTCGTCAGCTGGCGATTCTTCTTCACCATCTACTACTTCCAATCCATTTGCGAAGCCTCAAGGCAAGACAACTTCCGAAAAGAAGCCTGAAACGTTTGCATCTGTTGCTGCCAAGAACGCTCCCAAACCACAAAAGAAGATCCAGAGCAAATCCGTCAAGTTGGAATTGCCTGAATACCCTGGCTTTTTCATCTACGTCGAAAGAGAAAAGTTTAAGAAGGTTACGTTGGAGCCCGAGTTAGAAAAGTATAAAGACCTCATCGAGAAAATGGATCATGAATCTGCTCATGAAGACGAAGATATTCCTTCGTCTTCTACAGCTCAATTGAATCCACAAACTGCGCTGATGGCCAACATGTTGGATGACAGGTATTTTGAGGCCTTCACCAACACAGTCAAGCACAATCCCGGTCAGATATTGCGGTACGAATTGGGAGGGAAGCCGTTGCTCTACAGCGGACGTGATGATGTGGCCACCAAGTTTGTCAGTAAAAGCGCACAAGAATTCACAGTGCCCAACCCCGGATATAATCCTTCGTCTCGTCGCAGATTCGAGTTGCAGTTGATGCCCAAGGCCATTATCGACTTGGAAAACCTGCAAGACAAGGATGTTTCATTGAATGACATTTTGAATGGGATGTCTTGGGGAACCATCATCGTGTGCACTGACGAGGAAGACTACATTCCTGACGAGATGTACGACTCGAACCACGTTGCCTATATTCCTGAGTGGGTTGGCGTGCAATGGGAGGACTCGGTATAGAGAAGCCAGTATTAGAGATATAATGTGGAAGGACAGAAGCAGACAGCGGCGTCTCGGGAGAAGGGGGATTACGAGATAATGGGACTGTATTTTTATAATAGAGTCTTCGAAGTAAACGTAGTAGTTTAATGAAATTGATACAGATAACCTTAGCCTATTAATGAACTTCACTTAGTTTTATTAATTGACATGTCTGTGGTTTATAATATAATGTTTAGGTATACCTATAGAATATGGTGCGAAAATAGGTTTCAAGTGTGGCCTACCTGTACTACTTGTCATGGACATATTTACATACCCTATATCTGTTGCACATTTTAAATATCACACTCTACCTACTCCATATTTCACTTAATCAGAAGGTACTCAAAAACATGAATTTGCAATTGAAGAAAACATAGCCCTACGGTATTGGGGTCTCAGTGCAGCGTAATCTCGCAGTATAAAGCGACCATATTCAATGTTTTCACAATTCTCTAGAGTATTTAAACTGTACAATGCTATTTAAATGTACATAATAGTGTGCATGTGCCTTTGCATCCAACTGCTACGATCTGCTCACTATCTATATTCCCACTATCTATGTTTCCACTATCTACTCTCCTTTCTCTATTTTCCTTCATGACGTCATACGATGCATTCCCGCATAAAACCTAATCGCGAATCTTATGAAGCAATCGCAGTAGATGAGCTTCTACCGCAAAAGGTTTATCTACTTCTTTCTCCTTCTCCTTCTCTTTCACTAATCTTCTTCTGATTCCTCTTTCTTCTCTTCTCCTACTCTACTCTATGTGATTCCTAGCAATGAGCGGACTCTCACCCACCCGCTCCAGCTCAGAAGATGATACCCAGTACCAGCCGAGGATACAGCTTCCCACACTAAAGAAGAAACGCCGATCGGCCAAGTTCCCGTCCGCAGCTAACTCAGCCGCCCGAAGCAAGGCGTCTATGTTCATTTCTGACTCCAACCAGTCCAGCAATGATGACTACGACGATGACTATGCGGGTGAACCACACGCAGTGCCCAGCTTCGGCGTCTCTGGTACTCAGGTAGTACTCCCCGACTTGGCCTACGGCGACGGCAACGACTCTGATGACTCAGTAAACTCGTCTAACCCGTTTGTACGCACTGAGCCCGGTCAGGCCGTGGAGTACTCCTCCGACTCCGACGACGCTGACGATGCTGAAGAAAACGAAATCGATAAGGATGTTCCAGAAACAGATATCACAGATCAACTGCACCATCCCTCTTTTGCTAATCTGCAAACCCCCATGTCTTTGGATGAATCGGACTCTAATCCAGCCGGGATTCGAGGAATCCTCCGCAAGATGTCGTTGGCCGACAGGTTGGGTGGGGGCGAGACTTCTAATTCCGACACCTTCATTGGTCGCATAATGGGATCTAGTGGAGGGTTAAGTATAAGCGGCGGTGGATTGGCTCCAGGTGCCTCACACACAGGAAATGGTGGTCCAGAACCCTCAGACGCCGAGAAGGCTGTGGGATTTGAAGACCAGGACCCCAACGCCATAGAGTTGAAAAGATTGGACCCTGAAAACCTAAATGAAGAAGCATTCCATCTTATCTCGGCACATGTTCCCTCTGTGAGGAGAAAAGCAAAACCAGATCATTCCCAGGTGGGAGATCACCAAGAAAAGAACGGAAACCCTTTTGAAGGCGGGACTTCAATCCCAGAACGCGACGATCTGACCGGAGACCAATTCTTCATCGAAAACCCCGATCTCTACTTGAGAAATGGAGGAGATAGTTCTGATGAAGGTGACTTTAGACTCGATGAAGGTGATGACTACGTGGCTCCGCCAAAGCATGTGCAAGCAGGTGTTCTTTCGTCCCTTTTGAAATTGTACCAAAACCCACAGGCTTCCAAGTCTAGTAGTAGCTTTGGATCTCGATGGTCAACGTTGCCTGACGATACCAGCGGCGAGTTAAGCCATTGGCCTTCAAGCTCAGATAAGTTGAAAAGGCTTGCGTTTTCAAATAATACGAAAAAGAAGGGAGCTTTGCATTCTATTTCCAAGACTGACTCCAGCTCAGACGAACTCCAGACAGACGCAGTGGACTCGGAGGCTGCATTGCATCTTGCCTCGTTCAGGAATGCTGTGCCCAAGGCACCAAAAAAACTAAGGGCAGACATGGGTGGTTCATCCAACACTGCAGCCAAGAACATCAAGAAGTTAAAAAACTTCCGTAGAAACCACCAGGAAAGAAATGCAAAGAAAATCACAGTTCACATCGAAAAGGTGCTTTACCGACAGCGATTCATTGTGAAAATGTGTAAAGCATTGATGTTGTATGGTGCTCCAACCCATAGATTGGAGGAGTACATGACCATGACAAGTCGAGTGTTGGCTATTGATGGCCAGTTCATATATTTCCCCGGGTGCATGATGATTTCCTTTGGTGATGCAGCCACTAGAACGTCCGAAGTGCACTTAGTTAGGTGCGCCCAAGGTTTGAACTTGTACAAGTTATCCCAGACTCATAAGATCTATAAAGCTGTAATCCACGATTTAACTGGGGTGGAAGAGGCTTCGCATAAGCTTGAGGAGTTGATGAAGACAAGGAACTTGTATGCTCCTTGGATGTGTGTGATACTCTATGGTTTGGGGTCAGTTTCAGTCTGTCCCTGGGCCTTTGGAGGAGGATGGTTGGATTTGCCGGTGGCATTTGGCATTGGTCTATGTGTTGGTTACTTACAATTTTTTGTCTCGTCTATTTCCAATTTGTACTCTTCCGTCTTTGAGGTCTCGGCATCCATTGTGGTTTCCTTCATAGCTCGGGGGATCGGATCGATCAACGATAGCAATACATTTTGCTTTGGTGCGCTTGTTCAGAGTTGTCTTGCGTTGATCTTGCCCGGTTACATCATTCTTTGTGGTTCATTGGAGCTTCAATCACGAAATATTGTTGCCGGATCAGTGCGGATGTTTTACGCTATTATTTATTCGTTATTTTTGGGATTTGGTATTACTTTGGGAGCAGCATTATACGGATGGATCGACAAAGGGGCCACCAATGTGACCGTCTGTCCCGCATCACACCAGTTGGATAATAAATGGCGTATCTTGTTTGTGCCACTTTTCACAGCCAGTCTTGGTTTAATCAACCAAGCAGAGTGGAAGCAGCTACCAGTGATGATTGCCATCTCATCGATTGCATATATAGCCACTTTTTTTGCGGGCAAGCATTTTCTGAGCGTGACAGAGTTCACCGCATGCATTGGTGCCTTTATTATTGGTATTCTTGGGAACTTGTACTCAAGAATCGGAAAGGGTATGGCTGTCAGTGCTATGCTCCCCGCTATTTTTGTCCAAGTCCCTTCCGGGATTGCACTGCAGAGCTCGTTGCTTGCTGGTGTTCTGTCTGCCAATAGAATTACGCACAATAACGATACTACGCTGAATGGGTCTTCCAGTAACTCACTTTCATTCGGGGTAACGATGGTAGAAGTGGCCATAGGGATTAGTGTTGGGCTTTTCGCAGCCGCACTTTGTGTGTACCCCTTGGGTAAGAAGAAAACGGGGCTTTTTGCCCTTTAGAAACACCCATGGGTAATTGACTTTTTGATGAATGGTGGGAGGGTATACTTTTAGATATTACGTAGATTCAGGTTCAATAAAAGACGCATATGGATTGTTAACCCGCAGTAGAAAACTCGTAGAATGTTCCACTACAGCGGTGTGGAGCAAGTAGTAAGGTAAAGTTAAATATCTACGTAATCAGAATAAAAACTACTACCCCGAAAAAAGAAAAAATACCTTGCCGACAAAGTGGACAAACTGAAGCATGGAAGGCTACCCGATCGGCCCATATACACTGTGGGTAGTAATCTCTTTATCGTCGGTAGCTCTGTGGTAGCTCTGTGTCTCTTTTTTCCATGGCATCTTCGGAACAAAGTGCAGATTCGGAGATGGTGAATCTTCGGTGCCGGTTTCCGTATTGAGATCCGATTGCTGGGTGCAGGTAACCCCAGATAATATACCCGATGGGGAACATGTCCTTTGCGTTCCGTGCAAAAGGATACGAATTCCAGTGCCAGTTGCAAAATTGGGTACCCTACGTACTCATGGTCGTAGTGCAATTGTTGTAATCACTGCAGTTGAAGAAATTGGTATAAATAATGGAGATGTGCCAGGGTTTGAGGAAGAAGTTTGGATTAGTTCTCTATCACTATTAACAGTTTAAGTTCAAACCAGTTAATAACTACTCCATTCTAAAAGCAATTTCCAAAACCCCTATTTCCACGATGGCCAAGAAGATCTTATTAGTTCTCTACGACGGGAAGCAACATGCTAAGGACCAGCCCTTGATGCTTGGTTGTGTTGAAAATGAATTGGGTATCCGCAAGTACGTTGAGGACCATGGTTACGAATTGATCACCACTTCCAACAAGGACGGGGCCAACTCTGTTGTGGACCAAAACTTGAGCGATGTTGAAATCATCATTTCTACGCCTTTCTTCCCGGTCTATGTGACTAAGGAAAGAATGGACAAAGCTCCCAACTTGAAGCTTTGTATTACTGCTGGTGTTGGTTCAGACCACGTTGATTTGGAGGAAGCTAACAAGCGGAAGATCGGTGTCTTGGAAGTCACTGGCTCTAACGTAGTTTCTGTCGCTGAATGTGTGCTTGAAACTATGTTAGTGTTAGTACGTAACTTTGTTCCTGCTCATGCTCTTGCTATGAAAGGTGAATGGGATATTGCGCAGGCAGCTAAGATGGAATTCGACATGGAGGACAAGGTCTTCGCTACAGTTGGTGCTGGTCGTATCGGTTACAGAGTGTTGGAGAGATTGGTGGCATTCAACCCCAAGAAGCTCTACTATTATGACTACCAGGATCTTGCTCAAGAGCAGGTCGACAGATTGAACCAGGCATCGTTGTTGTTCAACGGCAGAGGCGACATTGTTGAAAGAGTTGCCAGCTTGGAAGACATGGTCGGGAGAGCAGATATTGTCACTATCAACTGTCCTTTGCATGAGAACACCAAGGGCTTATTCAACAAGGAGCTAATATCTAAGATGAAGGACGGGGCCTACATTGTGAATACTGCTAGAGGTGCTATTGTCGTTGCCCAGGATATTGCTGATGCTTTGGCATCGGGAAAGCTCGCTGGTTACGGTGGTGATGTGTGGTTCCCTCAGCCTCCACCTAAGGACCATCCATTTATTACCATGAGAAACAAGTTTGGCGGTGGTAATGCTATGACTCCACATATCAGTGGCACATCTTTGGATGCTCAAAAGAGATACTGTGAAGGTGTTAAAAATATCTTGGAATCGTACTTCACAGGTAAGAAGGACTATCGTCCACAGGATGTCATTGTCATTGATGGAAAATATGCAACGAGATCTTATGGTGAGAAGAAGTAGAACAACTCGCAGCATAACTGTGAAGGTAATTCTAGAACATGAGTGGCTTAATGAAATAAATGAATATTTGATAGAATGACTTAATACTCAGTTACTTCTCAAACGTAGTAATGGTCAGTAACCATCATAATAGTAATTGGAACCCGATCCAAAAAAAATAGGAAGAAAGGAATTGCTGGTAATGGATAATGATACCCGCGAGATTCGAACTCGCGCCTCCGAAGAGACCAGGACCTTACCCTGGCGCCTTAGACCAGCTCGGCCAGAGTACCCAATTCCTGTCAGAAAATTTCTGAATCTATACAGGTACTGTCATTTGAAAACACAAAACGCCAAAAAAAAAAACGCCAAAAAATTGGCAGAAATGGGTGAAAGGCGGTGGCCCCTGGGTATAAGCATGCTAGGGAAGTTGGGTCATGTATCGTGAGTAGTCAAGTTTTTATATATAGCTGATCTGTAGGAGATTGTAACTTGTTTACAATCTTTTTCGTATTAGTTTAAAGTTTTCACCTGAATATGATTGTTCTCTCAAAAAAACAAAAAATGAGGACTAGGTTGCTCCTTAACAAGGAGATGTTCATTGTTCTAAGACTTTCACATAATTAGTATTTGTACATGAATAGCCTACCATTTGTATGAATATTGATTATTTAGCATACAATAATTAATGGAGAGAATTGAAAAAAATCCAACTCTCTAGAGCGGACACTGATTATAATTGATTCATTGTCTTAGACTCTTCCTCAAATCCAACATTCAATAGACAGATGCACTACCTCAGTTCCTGAGTTCCTGAGTCAAGTAAAATTTAGCCTGTTGGTGAATACAGGATTAGATTCAAGGTTGAATCCAAGAACAAGGCTCTGTTGATTATTTTTTTGGCAATAACCCGCAATCAGGATTACTTCGCAGAACAACGTTAAACGGTTTTTCAGAACTCTGTAGACTTTAGTTTTCGTAGTAGCTAACCAATTAGGCGAAGTTAGATCACGCCATGTAGTTTTCGTCAAATACAATGTTACTTAGATGCCAAGATTCAGACAACAACGAAGTAGTTCAAAGTGGCAGCTTGTTCTCTTCTGCACAGGTAGTCTCCATATCCGAATATAGTATGTGGAGAAAGGGATCAAATCTGAGGTCACCAGAGACAAGGAACACACTTTCCTTCAATAAAGTACGTGAGATTCAGACAAAAAAGTACTGTTCCAAGTGTATGCACCATATCATTTAGTGCCTGAATTCTGTGGCACAGACGCACCCCGAGTTGTTCTATTGTAACATTCAGCAAGTAACTTTACCATCCATTTTCCTTCCTTGCATACTACGAGTTTAATTCTCTCCATAACCTAACGTAGACAAGACAAAAATGTGTTTCTATTGGAAAAACGAGATCAAGTAGAGCCTACCATGTCAAGTAGAGCCTACCATGTCAAGTAGAGCCTACCATGTCTAAAAGCAAGCAGAGATAGATGGCCCCAGAGAATAATCCGGGGTAAATAACCCGGGAAAGGCAGCGAGGATCGGTCCGTAAAATATTGCGATGCAATCGTCCCTCTTGACACAAGTCAGGCATATTTTGAATAGTTTCCGAAATGAACGAATGTTCTTTTGCAATGTTAAGTTTTAGGAAACAAAGCCACTGAAGCTGTTTCTAATTGGAAAAGGCCAATCAGCTTCCACATGACCCGACACTTTTCCTCCCCTTCAACCCGTTTTGCAACGCATGTCAAGTATGTAGAATTCATCCAGAATAGAAACAAGGAAGAAGTTGGAAAAAGGAACCACTAATTTTACAACCGAAATCGACCCAGGCAAGTGTCTGCATGCGACCTGCACTGATGAAGACCCTTTTCCAACGATCGCTGGAAGTTGCACCTCGCTCTCCACGATAATGACACGTGGTAATGCTAGAGAGCGATATGAATTTTAAGTTCACATCAAATTGGCTAAAAGTGTTTGTAGTCAAAATTAAACCATATGGATGAAGGTGTTATCATGGTAACTGTACGGTAACTGTAATGCAGATCACCCCACAAGTTCTTAATGGAGCACTTTTAGCCATGAAGTGTTCCGCAACTTTTTTCGCAAAAATTCGTGCAAAAACTGTCGGAAATTCCTAATACATTTAGTCCCCCAGAAATTACATCTTTGCTCATATACGAGAATAAAGTGGCTTCACATAATCACTGATTGCATTGTTACCACGTATGCAAAGATTATGGGGAACTATAATACTTCCCATCTGCAGGTTTAGTGGGGTTGGAGCCGAAAAGTAATAGTATGGGGTCGGATCATTTGATAGGACGGCTGGCCACGACCTAAGCACATAATCCGTCAATGCGTAATGGAATATTCATGGCAACGGGGAGGGTTCTTTGTTTTTTGTTCCCCGATGTCTGCGACGTTCTCTTATGGCTATAGTACTTTTAATGCGTCAGGTAGGCAGCCAGGAAGTCAGACAGACAACAATCAGACAGACAACAGACAGAGAGACACAAGGAATCCTCGAGTGCTTATTTTGTATTTACATAGTAATCTTATCCATAGAACAGTTCAAGCTAACCACTCTTGGAATAGATATCGACTAATGTAGACAGAAACAAGAATGCTTTCTGGTAAGTGAGTGTCCATAAGCCAATACCGAGAGATCACCAACGTGACTATTGAAAAAATATGGGGAAACCGCAAAGATTACTCACTAAAAAATAAAATAGACACAACAAGACCCACTATTCCTTCCTGACATGGATACGGCAATCAGTCTTCGAAGGCCCTTTTTTATAAGGGCATATTTTTGGAAGGGAAAGTTTTTGCGGTTTTTCAATAATTCCATTCTGAGGTTATACAGATAGAGCATATGACCCCAGACTCACTGAAAAAGTACTTGGGGTTCGAAATGAAAGAAAAAACCTCGTTTATTGAATTGTATAAATAGGTATGGTTTCTCCTGTGGTTTTCCATCCTAAAATTCTTCTATCCTACCATCATCATCTCAAGTATTCTTCCATTCATAACACTGTCAGTTAAATTGTACCGACATTGCCAAGATAATATGGAGACTAAGGAAACAGAGGATTTAAATGAGTTGGACATCAAGTCCACCGACTCAGTTTCTAATGAAGACGCCCAAAACTATATCAACTTCTTTGTGGAGTCTGCTAAGGAATCGGAAAATGCAGAAAAGAGTATGCCTCTTCTTGAGGGTATCAGAAGATACCCCAAGGCAGTATTTTGGTCGT
>JAKVQZ010000113.1:0-33399 GCA_030463055.1 Lizanozyma gosingica | reverse complement strand
TAGTAGTAGTAGTAGTAGTAGTAGTAGTAGTAGTAGTAGTAGTAGTAGTAGTAGTGGTAATAGTAGATTCACGTACTTATATTTATATTTATTTTTATATTTATGGAGTGCAGAGTATAAATCTCAAACGGGGGAGAAATGTCGTACGGAATGTTGGCAATTTCGGAAGCAGACGACATTTCCGCACTCTGCGACATTTCCGGGATGCCTCTGAAAAAGTAAAGTGCTCTTCCCTTTAATCTCCATATACTATATGCGATGAGATAAGTTGCAGCCAGTAGATAACCGGCCCAGACTACTTCATTGGCAGCAGAAAGCGGTGTATACCACACACATCACGTCATGGCTCGGAAAACTTTACAACAGCAGCTCGAGGAGCTCGGAAAGCCTCAGAAAGAGTTCGACATCGAGGACAACGACTTGAGACCAGATGCTTTCGGCGACGGCTCGGATTCCGAGTCTGAAGTGGAAAACGACGCTGCCAAGCGAGACCACTACCTCTCGGTGGGCAAATCGCAGTTGCGGAAGGCCAACGGGACTGTCAAGTTGGGTGAAAAGTACGAGGGAAGCGCAGTATCCATAGACGCATTGTATGGGGACATTGAGGAAAGTGGCGATGATGTTAGCAGTCAAGACAGTGAAAATGAGGAAGAAGAAGAGGAAGAGGAAGATGAGGAAGAAATGGGATCAGAATCTGACTCCGGGTCCGGAGCCTCGTTGAGAGCAAACTCCGAAAGTGAGGCCTCGGAAAGCGAGGACAAGGACTCTGACAGTGAAGACGACGAAGAATTGGCCCATAAGCGAAATAAAATCAAGCAAATGATGTCTACGGAAAAGAAGCACATAGTGAGTCGTTTGTCCCAGGCAGGCACAGGCGACGCCTTGAAGGGTTTTGCCATTTTGCAACAGCACAAGTTGTTTGACTCCTTAATTGACACCCGGATGAAGTTGCAGCCAGCAGTTGCCAGTAGCAACATGTTACCTGCCAGCAGAGACGTTTTGCAGCATGAAGATTTGGGATCGAAGAAAACAGAAAAGTATATAAGCAAGGCCATGGACGCGTGCTACGATCTCTTGGACAAGGTGCATAGTTTGCGCCAGCAGTTAATCGACACGGACTCCATTTCTACCACCAAAGTCAAGGCGCCCAAGAAGAGAAAGTTCACCGAGTACTTGGCCACGGCCGAAGCATACGACTCCATATTGAACAAATTCAGACAGTCAGTGCTTGTGAAGTGGTCGGCTAAAATTCAGAATACTAGTGGCTCCAGCGCCATCAACAGCGGTAAGTTCAAGGTCATCAACCAATCGGCAGAGCAACAGGTACAGAACAACTTGATGGATATGGACAGATTAATCAAGAGAACAAAAATGAACCGGAGACAGATAGTGCCATTGGGATACACCTATTATTTGGAACAGTCCAAGGCGGTGAATGGAGAAGAAGGCTCCGACAAAGAAGAACAAGACCAAGTAGATGGTGCTGATGTGCCTAAGACCAACAACACCGACCAGAACAACATGCACCACATAGAGACTATTTTCGATGATGACGACTTCTATCGGTTGTTACTTAATGACTTGGTGGACCGGAAGATCCAGGCCCAAAACCCTACCAGTGGCTTGAGCATCACCATGAGAAGTGCAAAGAATGCCGCCAAGTTCAAGAAGAACGTCGACACCAAGGCGTCCAAGGGCAGAAAGTTGCGTTACCAGGTCCAGGAGCCTATTGCCAACTTTGAGACCTCGAAGGGTGTATGGAAATGGAATGACGAACAGATTGACGAGTTTTTTGCTTCTTTGTTGGGCCAGAAGGTCAACATGGCAGAGGACGACGAAGAGGAAGAAGGTATGGCTAGTGAGGGAGAGCTAGTTACCACCGGAGAAGAAGCTATCAGATTGTTCGGATAAAGCATAATGAGTAAATAGGTGTATGTAACTGAAAAGATAAATATATAGACAGTAGTATACATTTATACTCTAAAGGGTAATTCTAGCATTCAGATGTAAAGTTTATGCATTTAGGTAACCGAAAGACTTTACAATGTAGTGATATAAATTTTGAATAATAAATATTGTTGATAATGAAATTCATTGGAGTTCTTGATTCTATTTAATTCATTGGAGTCCTAATTCTATTTAATAATTAGTAATACGTAATAAATATAATCTAACAATACAAAAATAACATAATTATTCGACGCTATTCAATTTACCCATCCACTTATTTCCTGATCTTGAGAATCACATATGTAGCAAAACGGTAGGCAAAAATCAATGCTATAGTGATCCCCATCCACAAACCAACTCTCTCACTTCCATACCCAACAGCCTTTAACACAGCATCACCAGAAATCTTGCATTGGTCTTGCAAAGGAGAAGGGTACATACATTGGCATCCACTGCCACAATCAAAGACTCTGCTGGGTTTAAACTCGTTGAACATCATTCCTTGGAAGACAAAACGCTGGTAGTCGATCCAGTAGAAGGTATATTTCCAGAAGACATTCAAAACGTTGTAAGAAACGAGAAAGCCACCCACAGACATCCACAATCCGTTCAAAAATGCCGTAAGTGCTAAGGCAACAACAAACATGGGAAAAGCTGTGGAAACCATCACCGTCATAGACTCAGCGGCCAACAAGTCGATGAATAACCATGTCAAGTACATCCCAAACCCAGAGCCAGAATGTCTGAAGTTGCACATGAAATAAGTAACAATGGAGAAAAGCAACGCAATACCAAATAAGAATGGAATACCCACGATAAAGTTGGAAACAACAAAGGCAAAGGGCCCATAAAGACCATTCAAATGCTCCTTCTTGTACAGTTGGTAGTCTTCCAAATAAGCAGGAATATATGCAACAGACATAAATGACATAAATGCACCAGAAAAGAAAATTGCATTAATGAAGGGCTGGATATTCTTCTGTTGTGAACCCAACCGCAACCACACAGTTCCCATCATTATCGCTAAGCCCAAGTACATCACCACACGGGCGTAGTATGCTAAAAAGTCTCTGCGAGATTTAATCAAGAGCCTGCTGGTTAAGTAGTAGGTTTGTCTCAAGTTGTACATAATACCAGAACGTGTGTGTTCTTCCACATGTGCGAAATGCTTCTCGCTATCTTCAAAGGAGGAGGAGTTGAGTGGTGGAGAGCTTTCGTCGCTGGAGCGGTTCTTGGTGGCAGCAAGCGAAGAATCTGTAGTAGATATAGCAGGGTTTTTCATCTCCCAGAGCTCCTTCAAATGATGAACTATTTGCACTTTATTGGTCGCAGCAGATTCAGATCCTTCTTCTTCTTCGTTTTTAAAGTCAGTGTTAATCAACTCCAAGATAAACTCGGCTGGGTTGTAATAGTCAGGAATAGGGTATGGCGTATTGGAGCTGAAATAGTCGCATACTTCAGATACCTTCCCGTTGTAGACAGTCATACCCTTGGAGAGAAAAAGAACCTTGTCAAACAAATTAAAGGTAGCGGTCGAAGGCTGGTGGATGGAGACGATCACTATCATGTTGTTTACCGCAGCCAAGCGCTTAATGGACTGTATAACTCTGTGCGATGCTGTAGAGTCCAATCCGGAAGTGGGCTCATCGAGAAATAAAATAGATGGTTGAGTAATCACCTGTGCGGCCACGGAAAGCCGTCTTTTCTGGCCCCCACTAATACCCTTCTGTAACGGTGTGCCGACTTTGGTGCTGGCCTGGCCCTTTAAGCCCAAGGATTCAAGGATTTCCGCCACTCTGTCTTTTCTCTCCGTGGACGAGGACTTAATGTTGGTGAACTTGGCTGCGAAATCCACGGTTTCTACCACTGTCAACGAGCCGATGAGCGAATCTTCCTGCTCGACATAGGCCGAGATCTTGCTGATATTTCTCAGCGTGACTTTGCCGAGATCAGTCGAAATCGAACCTGTGCTGGATGCCTTAGGAGGAATTCCTCTATGGGCTAACACATTAAGCAAAGTTGTCTTTCCTGAACCAGAGGGACCCATAAGGGCAATCATTTCTCCTGCGTGGAGCTCACCGCTTGAGTCGGTCAAGAGGTTGATCATCTCGCCGGTGCTTCTGTGGGGCACGGAAACGTTTATTCCTTGCCAACGGAAAGTTTGGACCGACATGATATGTTCAGTAAAAATAGATAGTTCTTGAAATTACTGCTTTCCCAGTAATAGTAGTCGAATAGCCCTGTTGATAATCTTGACAGTATTCTTCTCACTGCTGTTCTTTTATCACTAGTAGCACCAGTATATAATTTGTAGTGCTATGTTGATGTATGAATTGGTTGTTCTGCCAATGTAATAGTGAAGTGTAGTATAGTAAATTAATGCAGTAGGAATATATCGAAAATCGCAATGTTATAAATACTGAGATCACTGCCCCGCAACATGTGCTATCTCCGTTGTTAATATATTCACGTAATACATAATACGTAGTCTCAGTCCCCGATATTATGTGCTTGAGTTTAGTCCGATGTGCCTGTATTCTGAAATAATCCATCGGTTCTAAACTCATCCCCGAAAACCATTGTCGACTCCGAGATGGCCTTTGCATGTTCCAACATGCTTTTGCGCCGCACGGAACATGCAAATAAAATGAGAACCCACACAATCCAAGTTATATATTTCTTTCCTAAATGATGCTCCCAATAGCATACATACTATGTGCTTCAACAATACATCTCAGGCTGGTATGTAACATTGGCATGATGCTCGATCCGTGGTAATTGGCTGCAAGTGATTCGGGAAATGGAGAGTCCGCCTTCCTCTTTTGTGATTAGCGAGGTAACCGTTTGTCGGGCCTGTATATAGCGGGTCAAATTGTGGCTGCGGCGTATGAAAAACAATGTCTGAGTTAGTGAAAGTCCAAGCAGTAGTAGAAATAGTAGCAGGAGTAGCACAAGTAGTAGTAGTAGGCATACTTATTCTGTTGCTATCGAAGAGTTCTGCCAATACCATTGAACGCTACCACGTGCACAATGGAAGTTTAGTTCTTATGTATAATGTCACACCCATACCCATTTCCCGTACGAAATTTCTCGGAGTGCCGTCTTGGAGATCAATTAGGCTGGCTGGAGATTGAACCCGTAGACAACGGACTATCCACTTAGAATGAACATAACAGGTGTTCTCTGTTAAGAACCTGTGAATGCCACCAAGAAGCCGAAACCCCTTTGGACTTAGAAACGTGATCATGTCGGTTCTCTGCAGGAGGACCGCGATGTGCGTCAGCTATATGTGAGTGAAGATAACGCAGGTCTTATCAGATGTTCCTGTAACTCTGCCAATAATAACTAGACACTGTTTTTCAACTTCTGATATTCTGGAATTCTTTTTTAGGGCTATCTCTTACATTTATTGGCATAAACTGTACTATGCTCCTCATTATCGCAGTCTTCATGTAGTGTTCTTGGAGATACCTTCGCAGATATTCATCAACATTTAGTTAACCTGAACTACCCCGTTCAACCATTCTTTTCCACAATACTAAAAGATCTGATCTCTCTTTAGTTAAGGCACATTATTAAGTCGCATAGTTTTATCATTATTCCTCTTATATTGCCTTTCTCCTTCTTTCTTCCCATACCATACTTGTCCTCCACCAAAGACACGTGATCACCTGTCTATAAACCACTCTGGAGTACATGTTGACTCATTGACAGTTGCAGCTACCACTTACGGTTTCACCCACTGTATCGGCGTTCCGTATCTCCCAATCGCACTCTAACTTTCTTCATAAATATCTCCAATTATTTTGACTGCATTAATTACCCAATTCTGTATCTTCTTGACCTTGACCATTCTGCTCTTTAATGGCTTACCAACACCAATTGGTCCGATACCCGGACAAGTCTGAACTCTTGCAGAAGTACCTTGGGACCCATGTTGACCAACTCCCCACGCCCAGTGTCATCATTGATCGTTCCAAGTTCCAGGAAAATTGTAAACAATTAATTGGAACGGCCCAACGGCTCGGGTGTAACTTGCGTCCACATATCAAGACTCATAAGACCATTGAGGGAATGCTTCTCCAGGTAGGCAACTTCACCGACAGAGTGATTGTTTCCACGATGGCAGAAGCTTGGGGCATTCTTCCCCAAGTGCAACTAGGTCGCATCAAGAGTGTGTTACTTTCTATGCCATTGGTTACCTCAAGCATTGAGGAATTGAAGGACTACACCATCCAATGTGGGGGGACACATTCTCGGTTGGTGATTCTTGTGGACCACATATCGCAGATAGAGCTGTTGATTAAGCTGGGTCCATTCCCCTGGTACGTATTCGTCAAGGTCGATGCAGGGTACCATCGGGCCGGACTTGTTAACAAAAGCGCCGGACTTAACGACTTGATCTCTGCAATCATAGATCCCAGCAATACCCTCCAACTATACGGTTTTTATACCCATGCTGGACATTCCTACCATTGCAGCAATCCCCATGATGCAAAGAAACTACTTGTAGAAGAAGTGGCCGCCGTCAACGAGGCTGCATCTTTTGCAGTAGAGGAGTTGCATTATTCGAGCCAAACTCCGTTGCAACTTTCTGTTGGTGCAACTCCGACCGCACATGCATCATCGATGCTTGTATATTCGAAGGACCAGATCGAGTCCCAGATCAATCGCAGGCTCTACGGAGAAGTGGAGCTCCATGCTGGTAACTACTGTTGCTGTGATCTCCAGCAGGTGGCCACGAATTGCTGTTCAAGTGCATCTGTCGCCGCTACAGTCCTTGCAGAGATTGTGTCTCATTATTCCGATGATGGCCGGTATGACCAGTTGATTAATACCGGTGTTTTGGCCTTATCGAGAGAAACAGGACCCTATAAGGGATATGGCCACTTGCTTAATAACCACGACTGGTACGTTGGCAAAATTAGCCAGGAACACGGAATATTATACCTGTTCAAGCATAAAACAGTCAGCCCTCCGTTTTTGCCCATTGGGTCCAAGATCCGCATTCTTCCACAGCATGCTTGTATAGCCATGGCATGTCATCCATACTACTTTGTAGTGGACCAGAACGATGTGGTTGTTGATGTTTGGGTGCCTTTTAAGTACTGGTAGACTGGTAGGCTGGGGTCTTTTGAATAGCATTTATAGAGTAATTTAACTCGATATGTAATTAATGAAATTAAGATGGGTTTCACTCGTGAAGTGACCTAGTAGAATTAACGATCCATAATAGTGGCTCTGTAGATGCTAACGGCTCACTCTTTCTTTGATTTTCCAATCGATTTTATGTACTAACCATTCCACCTATTCATGGGAGTATATTCCTTGCTTCTCCATCTGCCCTTACTCCATTGATGGGGAAAACACTGGTATTATATCCATAACATAACTTGAAGCCACACCTCCAGCGCCACAGTTTTGCTCCTATTATTCTGTTAGTTCATTCATGCCAACAAACTTTTATTAACTCTATCCTATTCTTATGTTTATAAAAAAATAGCAAATCTATATTACAAAACCTGGTACACAGGGACCCCTTCAGAATTGAGAGAGATTGGACCCTTCAATGTTTGTCCGTCAATGGTATGGACTGCAGCGGCATATATCAGAGCATCAGGTAAACCAACAAATTGATCCCAATATTTGGAAAGATAGCTCAATGCAAAAGTGAATGCTGTGCTTGGCAATGTAACGTATGATCTCAACACAAATTTTATTGCTTCAAATACGTCATCCAATGCCACCTGCAACTCCAGACGGTTTGCTTTGGTGTTTCTCTTCACAGGGCTGGTTTCCGTAGAACCAGTTTCCTTTTTGACAGCACTAGATTTTGGCTTTTCATTCTTGGGTTCTCCAAAAGAAGAAACAGGCACTGCCTTCTTCCCTTCTTTGGCAATGGCCTCCCCAACAAATGGGAATCCAAAGGAATTGGTGGTATTCTCATAATCGCCCAAGGTGGCTCTTCCGCTGGCAACATCGTCAAGATGCTGCAAATACAATTGCTTGAAGTTGTTGATAGATGCGATCGACTTGGAAAGTCTGTCAAACGTGTTGAACAAGGCCACCAATTCGGTTCTCTTGAAGGTAACGTCCTTGTCTTCATCGGTTTCAAAGAGAATCTTGAGTGCCGTACCGTAACCGATAGTCTGCACTTTTCCCCACATTCTACATCTGTCACATCCAACACAGTCCATGATAGCCGAAACATTTCTGAACCTGGCTCTGAACTCATCCTTCAAGTTGGGCCCAACGACTTCCGGATTAAAAAGTGATGAAGTGTCAATTAACTTGCTTTGTGAGAACACAGTAGTTAATGCTTCCAATGGAGCTTCGTACTCCATTTTCTGGTCAAACGAAATTTCCCCTTCGTCTCTTTTGATTATGTCCATGACAGGATTAATCGTGTTCAACTTAGCGATCGCAGTGGAAACCAAAGCATAATTGAAGTAGATATTGGACAATCTGTCATTGAAAGCACCCACTCTCTCCATAAAGGCCTTCAAGTTGGGGTAGTACTCACCTGTCTGTGGGTTCAAGTACTCGTTAGACAAATGAACGGCAATCGATGCGTGCATCCCACTGATTAATCTGTAGAAGATTTGCTTTTCAGTGCAAATTTCGCCCGCAGTATCTCCACCGTTGCTGCTGGCAAACGCCGTATTAACGGTAGTCTCAGGGAAACAGTTCTCCTGGTAGATAGCCTTCCAGACATCGAAGGACTGAGTACCGCCATAGCCAGTAAATCTCTCTGGATTTTCGACCAAGTCAACGTAAACGCATTCATGACCCTCGTCGATGTAGGTGTACTCCTCATCACATGTCAGATTAGTGCCATCTTCCACACTAATTTGCGCCAACTTATTTGGACGAACGTTTTCGTTAGCAACATGCGACCAATCGTACTCGGACATAGGCAAAACCTCCACGGCACAGTTCTCTGTAGCGCAGAAATGCTGGGCATTCCAGAATTTGCACTGCTTGTCCAAGTCGAGCTTGAAGTGTCTGAAGTAAGGGGTTTTCACCAAACTGGCAATGTTTTCTCTAACATAACTGTTGGCTGTGTCGATGTATGCGAAAGTAGTATTGCACTCGGGTGTAATCAGATGAGAGCAGAAATCAAAGGTTGCAAAAGGAGAAAATGCCTCAGCTGTCCCTAGCACCATCGCTAAGATGGCGACCACCATGCTAACAACTCCAACTCTAAGCATGCCTGCAATAGAAAATAAAGAACCAGTGTTGCAAAGGTGTCCTTTCCTTTTAGAACTTGCAAGATTATATTAGCAGATTCTGAGTTTGATTTTGAGTTTTTCGCAGTGCAAAATTATTAATATACTTCGCACTGAAGTGTACTCCAAATTTGTAATTTTCAAGCAGACTCTTTTTTCTTTTTTTACAGCCACTAATATAACCACTCTATAATCAGCGTCTGTATCCAACAATTCGGTTACTATTAAAATAGTTGTATGTCGTAACCTATCACTTTTGTATATTAGATTCTCTCTCTAGTGCTGTTTTCTGGTCTGTTTTACTCTACAGCTCGGTATTCCTTCTTTTTTCTTTTCTGTTCTTTTTTTTTCTGACTGATTTGCCAACTGGGTACCTTTTTCAAACCGCGGTTGCAACTGCCACTACAATTACTACTATGACGCGTACTCAAGCTCTGTGGTCTGCTATATATCAGGTCAGATCCGGTGGTGGCAAATAAAGGATATAGGCAAATGCCACGGTGTCATTAGCCGAAAATAGCGAACAAGTTATACCTAACGTGATGCTACCTTTTTTTGCACTCCAAAATGCGCCAGCTTTGTTGACGCATATCTTAGGATTTTGCCATCGAAAATGGTCCGATCAGTCGGAGATCGGCTGTGGTGTTAGGGTGCAAATATGGAGGAAGTCCGTTTTCATTTGGAAGTTCCTCAGGTACACTACACAATTATACACTTTGTACTAGTGTATTAGTAATCTACTGATGTTATATGGTACATTGTGTTGTGAAATCTGAATGAACTGTTCCGATCTGTCGGTTAGTCAAACTTGATCTTCTTAGCAGTCTTGGTCATATCCACATCCTTGAAGAAGGCACCGTATGCCAGATGGGCCTTCTTCTTTGTGTGGCCACCAAACTTCAACAATTCTTCAGGAACAGGTTGGTTGGCACCACGAAGAATATTACACAAGGCTCCACTCAAGTGCTTTTCGTGTTCAGTGAACAAAGTGTGTGCAACACCAGTTTGACCAGCACGACCTGTTCTACCAATACGGTGGACGTAGTCTTCGGCCGTCAATGGGAATGTCAAGTTAATAACCACCTTAACGTTGGGGATATCCAACCCTCTAGCAGCAACATCGGTAGCCAACATAATGGTTGATTGACCAGACTTGAAACTGTTCAAGGCCTGGGTACGTTGCTGTTGGGAAAGATCACCATGGATAGCTGCAACTTGGTATTGGTTACGTTTCAACAACATCTCGACTCTACCTGCTTCCTTCTTGTACAAGGCAAAGATTAAAATCTTATCAGGGCCATTAACGTACTTGCGCAATAAGCCCAATAACTTACGTTCCTTTTCTCTTGGGTCAATGACTTCGACAATCTGGGTGATCCTCTTGTTGGCACTCAATTCGTCACGGTCACCAATACTTACCTTGACAGGAGTCTTCATGAAGGTACTAGCCAATTCTCTCACTTCCTTGGGCCAGGTGGCAGTGAACATAAGAGTTTGTCTGTTTGTGGCATCAGTATGGCCAATGATTTTCTTAATATCTTCTTCGAATCCTTTTTCCAACATTCTGTCAGCTTCATCCAACACCAAGTAGTCAACATGGCTCAAATCAACTTGGCCTCCTTCCAATAAATCTAATAATCTACCAGGAGTGGCAATGACCACTTGGGCATCTTGCAAATCTCTGACTTGGTCATCCTTAGAAACACCACCGTACACACAGGCACATTTAACATCCTTGGTCAAAGTGACTAAGTTGTCATAGATCTGTACAGCCAATTCTCTAGTGGGGGAAACACACAAGACTCTCACAGTCTTCTTCTTGTTCTTCTTACCCTCACTCAACAATTTGTGGATGGCTGGAACACCAAAAGCAAGTGTCTTACCGGACCCGGTCTCAGCAACACCGATGACATCATTACCAGATAACAAGTATGGCCATGCGACAGCCTGGATAGGGGTGGGTTTGGGGAATTTGGAAATTACGCTCTGAACAGTTGGGTGTAATTTGACGTGATCGAACGAAAGTAAAGGTCTCAACGCCTTGTTACTGGGGTCTTCGACTGTGACTTCATTGGTGGACAAGAATTCATCCACCTCAGATTGAGGAACCCCGGATAAAGCTGGAGATTCAACGTATGCTGTTGTTCCATTTAGTTCTTCGGCATTGGTGGATTCTGTAATTTCAGTTTTCGTTTCCTTCTGTTCCTTCTTTTCCTTCTTCTCCTTCTTCTCCTTCTTCTCCTTCTTCTCCTTCTTCTCCTTCTTCTCCTTCTTTTCCTTCTTTTCCTTCTTTTCTTTCTTTTCCTTCTTTTCTTTCTTTTCCTTCTTTACCTTCTTCTCCTTCTTCACTTTCTCCTCGACATCGCCGAGCACTTCAGCCTTCCGCTTCTTGTCTTCCTTGGCCATGGTTGTGGTTGTATGTGGTCTTAGGTGGTCTCATCTCATCTCATCGCATCGATTTCTTAGGTACGAAAACTCTTTCTGGGTGCTACCTTTCAGTCCGGGTAACCCCTTTACTTTAGTTAAGTTATCGTACTTTTGAGAGGAAATACCCCACATATAATGATGCAATGGATCCTATTGACAAGGGGAGATATCATTGTATGATGCTGTGTTAGTAATTGTGTCGAATGCTTAAGTCATTAACTGGGGGAAGCTCGAAATGGGACATTTGTTTAAGCCAGCAAGCCATTTAGGTATCCCAAATGCAAGGCAACTATTCCACGACGGCCGCTTCCCTGGACAATGAGTTACTCAGTTTACAGTGTACATGAACCTGGCTGAAGAGAGTTGAGTGCATCTTCACAAAAAGCTAACGATGTTCTTGGTATTTTGAAATCAATTGGTTACATTATTGTCTAGATCAAGTGCATTGTATGAACAACAAACATTTGGCCTGGACGACAGATATTCCTTTGAAGAAATGTCGTCGTACAATCTATACCTCTAGGATGTATGTTATCTGAATGAAAATGAGTTATACTATACATTGTATATACCAAATGAATAGTATTCGCCCATGCAATCTAGATAGATGTGTACATGCAGCAAACGGGGTGCAATTTGCAAAGAATAGTTACTACTTTAAATAGGTATAACACTCAACAAATGCACGGTATCTATAAATAATTTATAAGTAATAACAACAATACACTTCCCTTTTAATCCTCGAAATGAACCGTTCGCTCAACAGAAACGTTTCTCATTCCGGTCTCCGCCGGTGCCGGCAGAAATGTGGGGCAGGCGAGGATCACTTTTGTGTCGTTCCTCGAGCACCTGACCGAGATAAGATAAGATAACATAAGTTGATGGTGATAACATAAATGTATGTCAGATACAATTGAAACCATTACTACAATTACTAAAATGGTGTCAACTCTTATGGAGAATACATTAAGGTGTAATATTAGAACGATTGAATAATATAAATACCAGATCTACATAATTTTATCACATTACTTTTCATTTCTTTGATGATGGTGGGAACAATAGAATAAGGAAACGGCTTACGCCAGGGCTTGGGCCCGAGCCATAGCCAACTTCTTTGCCTTACTCTTCTTCAATTTCTTCTTACCCACAAACTCGTGTTGCTTCTTCTTCTCCATGCGGCTTTTCCGGTAGTGGAACCCGCTCTTGGTTAAATCGTACTCGCTGGTGAAGGGGATGCCAACTGTGGTGCCCGCACCAGTGGAAGTAGAATCATCAACAGACGCAGCGATCTCGGAGCTCTTTTCGGACACGGGGACCAATGCAGCGGCAACAGTAGGGGTAGCCATTCTGGCCTTCTTAGGTCCCAAAGAAGCCACCTGCGCGTACGTCAAGGGCAGACATTCAATGGACACGAATTCAGCGTCTTCGTCAGCCATAGTGACACTGACCAATTTGTTATTGGTGGCGCGCGACACAAAGGACGCATCGCCAGTGGAGTGAATTGCAGCAGACGATTGTTGTTGTTGCGTCGAAGAAGAGGATTTGGACTTTGGCTTGAACCACGACAGAAGGAACGATGTGGCAAGCATGGTAGGCATAGATAACGAATAGATAACAGTAGAAACGCCAGCACAGATAATCAAGCGGAGAGAACTAATGTTGTTAGAATTCCCCCCCCAGATAGATAGCGCCGTGTAGACTTGGATGTGTATGTGTATTCAGTGTAGAAGGAACAGCAGAATACCGAATGAACCGGTGGTTAGAAAGAAGGTTAAGGGGGAGGAATCAGAAACTCGGTGTTTTGGTCGACTTATATATATTCCGTTTTTGTGTAACTGCAGATAAAGCGTGGGCCTTTTGGGAGCGCAGTGGGTATCATTATTTGTGTGGGGATTGTAGTATGTTGAGTTGAGGGAGGCAAGGACATTGAGTCACGTAATGAATCATAATACAGAACAATGTAGTGCAGACCACGGTGCAACAATTAATTAGCACGGTAGCTTCGGTGGCATGGAACGGATACCAGGTATCACAGTGTATTACGGGATATTAGGCTGTATAGTGTATGTATTACCCAAATAGATAGTATAGAATATTAGAAACACAGTCTTGGATTTGTTACGTCTTCATTGTATTCTTTGGTATACATTTTCTTTGTTCTTAGTGCAACTACTAGTAGTATTTACCGTTAGTTGTATTATTATTATAAACAAGCACTGTTGTTCCTTCGGCTTTCACTCCACAACCACTAAGTAATAGTTATCCTTCTAGAACAGGCTCCACGTTCTGCATGGGGACTCCGGTAGTCCATAAAGGGTAATTTGGTAGCGCTCAAAAGCGGATATGACTCGACAGATCACAGATTTTATTTTTATTACTGGTCATTACTCTATCCATTATGACCTCAACTCAACTGTGCCCCATACGGGAACTGAATCCTGTTACCACGGGCGTCCAATTCCATGTGACCAATTGGGCAACTGGAGTAAAATAAACTGTGTGGTCTACTATAAGCGAGTACGTTTGTAAACCAGTGCATTACATGATTGGATTATATTGGGGTCATGTATCCTAAGACCACACTTTCGCATGTCTATACAGTAATATTGGCCACTGTAATATTCGTGTACTGAAGGATACCATGTATCATACTATTCTCTGATCTAAATGACGGTATCGGAGTAGAACGGAATATTGTCTGCTTCACCCCGGAACCGTGGCCAACGGATTTCCCTGCACCCCCCTATGTCCTTTGGTCCCACACTGTCGTCCCGGTAATTTGAATGATGCTAGACAGCTTGGGCTGGATTGATCATACAAGGAATATAACCGTCGGATATATGTGCCGGCAAAACGACCCGCCCCACTGATCAAAACGCCGATATCACGTGATATAAAACTGTTTATAGCAAGTCCCATATGCCCTGATCTGTTCCATCGGCATATTTTTTTAGTAGCCTCGGTTCTAAAATCCCAAGATTTTCCTTCACCAGGCTTTGTCGGGTAACCCCCTTATTTAGAAGGGTGGAAACTGTTGAACAAATACGCTATTCAAGAATACAACCTAAGCGAAACAAACACAACTGGCTTTCTCTGGGTCATAAACATAGTTTACATCTTAGAATTTCAGTGTTCCCTTAACTGAAACCCGGAATTCCCCCATTACACCCAATCACACCCAATAATCCCAAAAGTGGGCCTAGGATGAATATGAACCCAAAATTTTAAGTGTGTACTGCAGATAGAGACCCATAAAAACTGCCCAACTTAAAATGCTATAAACTCCAAACTTAACATAATATTTGTTAGGCTAAGATATCGTTTGGTGTTTGCCATATTATAAGTACCAGGTTACTATATAGTACTCCTGTCCGTGTTATTGTTTATTAATTCCTCTGTGAAAGTGCACTCATAGGGCTGTATTAGACTAGAGCCTTGTCTTTTGGAATTTCGAGAATTGGAGATGGCATCGTTTGTTCAGACAGTCAAATTCTATGTGAAATCAGTGCTTTTCGGCACAATTCTCGCTGGCTGTGCTCTCTTCGGCGTGTTGTCGTCTCTAGTGCTCAGATTGGTGGGTAAGGAGGAGTACGCACAGTACGTTGTCGCTAGATCATTCTACTATGTGTTTTCCAATCTTATGCAAGTCAAGATAGTTGTGAAAAACGGCCATTACTTGAAGGAAAGACCAGCAATTTTCATCTCCAACCATCAATCGGCATTGGACATCTTAATTCTCGGACGTATTTTTGGCCCAGGTGTGACCGTCACCGCCAAATCTGTGTTGAAGTATGTCCCCTTCCTTGGTTGGTTTATGTTGGCCTCAGGTACTTTCTTCCTCGATAGAGCAAAGGGTGAAAAGGCTAAAGCTGTGCTTCTGAGGGCCTTGCAAAACATGAAGGCCCGTAACAGGGCCATTTTCATTTTTGCTGAAGGTACCAGATCTGCCTCTGAAAAATTGGAAATGTTACCATTTAAAAAGGGTGCATTCCATTTGGCCCAACAAGGCAAAATTCCCGTAGTGCCATTGGTGGTTTCCAATACTTCGAACATCTTCAATGCTAAAAATAAGGTGTTCAACACTGGTGAAATTGTCATTGAAGTATTGGCCCCAGAACCTGCTACAGGCTTGGAAACTAAGGAAGATGTTGATAATTACTGTTCCTCCATTAGACTGAAGATGCAAGCAGCCTATGAAAGAGTAGGTTATTCAACTGTTCCCATCTGTGCTTCCAGGAAACGTGCTCTATCGAAGACACCTTCCCGGGCATCTTCGGAACGTGACACTGGATTTGTTGATGTTGATGTTTGTTCAGTTAAAAGTGACGTTGAAAGCATTGAAATCATTGACGAAACCACTCCTTTGGCTGTTTCCAATGATTAGAAATTATAACTCATTGTGACGTAACCGTTTGATCCCTTGTCACTCACTAGAAACAACCTTCATTAGAAGATACGATATAATTAATGGATGTATTACTATTACCTATTAATGCTTTGGGTTTATTTTTCCTTTTTGGGTATTATTCTGCAATTGCAGCTTTCTTCTTCTTAATCTTCTTCAGCTTTGTCTCCGAAGCAGGATCACCTACTTTTGTCTTTGTCTTTGTCTTTGTCTTTGATTTGGATGATGGCTTTGCCTTCTTTGCCTTTATCTTCTCTGCCTTTTCCAATGCTTGCTTCTCTAGTCTCTCTCTAATTTCCTCCAAGTTTACTTCATATTCAAACCCGCTTTTGTCTCCACTGGCTATTTCACTGGGCTGTGGTGATTCCAAATCAAAATTCTCCAAATTAGATGAATCAATTAACAAGACATTCTTCTTTTTCTTTTTCTTCTCAGTTGGAGCCTTGTCAGTGGCATCATCACCATTCCCGACAGTTTCCTCAGCAAGCACAAGCACTTTCTCCTTCTTTATCTTCTTCGTCTTCTTGTGCTTTTTCGATGGTTTCAAGTCCAAGTCAATCGTGGGTTCATCGAGACTTGTGGATGGCTTGGAAGATGCAAGGCTTGGAACATCAGGTGTACTTCCCAGCTTACTCTTACTTCTGACACTCTTCTTTGGAACAGAGATGTCTATGTAATAAGGATCCTCCTTTAATCTCTGCATTCTTTCCTTTCTCATAATCTCAGCATTCACATTTGCCTCTTCATCTGACTCACTGTCCGATTCGTTCACATCACTATCAAATAAGTCGTAACCACTAGTTACATCATCAAGCACTAAATCAACAACATGAGTATCATTAATTGGTTCTTCAAGATTCAAGGTCTCGGGAACCTTAATATGGAATTGAGCATTCTTGGCCACTGGGTTTAATGTGTACTTGTTAAAAAACGAAGGTAATATCGATCCCAATAAAACGGGAAGCGATCTATCAGCATGACGATCCAGTAATTCTGGTGCAGGTTGATCATTCTCATAGACTTCGGTTGCGAAGGGATTCTCCTCAAGCTTTCTTTCTTCTTCTTCTAACTCCAATAAGTCAGCACTTGAAATTTGGTCTTGAGTGTTCTCGACAACAGAATCCTCATCTGAAGAACTCGAAAATTGTTCATATTCTGGATTAGTCGAATTGATTTCTCCGTCATCGACATCATCATCTTCTTCTTCTTCTTCTTCAATATCTTCTTCTTCCATATCAGCAGAATCTCTCTTGTTGTTAGTGTCAATCTTCAAAGATTTGTAATAATTGACTTCCTCTTCCTGAAGCTTCTGTAAGATAGAGGCATCGCCCTCATTCATAGACTCTAAGCAAAGTCGGAGGAATTCCAACCACGAAATTGCTCTCTCTTGAACTTCGTAATTACGATGGCTTTCCCAATTTGATAAGAAGCCAATCAATTTGTATAAAAAGTATTGCAATTCGTTAAAGTTCTTGATCGGTAAGAGATTTCCGTTCTTTCCATAAGTTAGCATGTAATCTCTCACGATTGACAGATAGATTTTAACTAATGTTTGAATGGCCACGCTAAGCACTTCTGGGTAGGCCAAACTGGCCAACTTTGCGGAAACAACAAATTGAACGTCGCCTGTATTATGCAATTTAACATCAATTTCCTTGTTTATTAAAATGTTGAATAGCTTGATTTTCTTACCCATGGCCACGATTTGCTTGTTTTCAACGTTGGTATCTTCATCGGAATCATCATCATCATCATCTGAGTAAATTTGTGCCTCGGTCGCACCAAATTCGGTAATAAACTCTCCCAATATCCAATAAACATCCTTTAATAATAAAGGCGCTTCCTCAATTACTTTAGGATCTCCAGCCAATTCGAGCAAAATGACACCCAATCGAGAACGGATAGAAGGAACTTTAGTAGCAAGTGAAGTAAACTCCTTTCCAAAGGCCTTAGCAATAACTATTGCGGTAGACTTCGATGCATAATTACCAGACAAAACAGTCAATTTCAAAGCGTTCTGTAGCACTGCAACGTACCACTTGAAGTTGGGAATGTTTGCATAATTGTCTTGTGATGCTGTGGCGATAATTTTCGTGACTACTTCAATTTTCAACTTGTCTGGTACAATAAGTCTGTCATCCAGAGGAACTAACTGGAGCAATAAAACCTTGAAAACTTCATTGATGTTGTCCTCATCGATGAGGTATTGGGAGATCTCCAAGGCTTTGCTCTGAATAATGGCATCCTTATCAGTCAAGCAATCCAACACAATGTTAGAGACTTCTGGGAGGGAGCGGATAAACTGGGGAAATAATTTCAAGATGTTGATCAATGCCAAAAGCCCAACAAACTTCAAGTTACTATCACCATTATAGAAAAATTCTAGTATCTTATCTATGCATTGGCGTGCAATGTCCTGACTCTTAGACGATTCACCAGTAAGCATTCCACCATTAACAATGCAATTTATGCACTCATAGATCAAAGATGATGCCTTTGTGGACATCATCATTTCAGCAATTGCTGGCAAGATTTTTCGTCTCATTCTTGTTTCAACCTTGGAGAGACTCTGGAACAACTTGAGGATTCTAATAATCAACCAGTTATTATTTGTGCTCTCGAGAATCAGAAAGAATTTGGGCAAGTAATTGACAAAAATCTTGGGATTCTTCTTTGAGATCTCACAAACCACATTGATAGCAGCATTGACGACAGAAGTGTCGCTATCGTCCAACTTGTCAATAATTCTATTGATGCTCATGCGCAAGCTATCGGGATATTGCAAAAACACCTTGTACAAGGCCAAGATTGCCTTCTTCCGAATGTAAGGCTTTGAATGGTTCAATTTCATCACCACATCATCATAGATATCTTTTGCCAAATTTGGGGTGACGATAGTAGCGATCCCCGATAATGCAAGTCCCACTTCAACGTGGTTATGGGAGTTTAAGTCCTTTTTAAACTGGTTAGTGGCCAATATTAACAAATCCTGCTCATTACGAAACAGCTGGATTGCTGCAAGGTAGCCAATCCGCTTCTGTTGGAATTTTGATGACAGCATCACCTCCAACACCTGAAAATTGCACCAACTCATATCAAAGCCATACATCTCCAAATACGCCAACTTTAAGATAGCGATAGCCTTTGTTTCCAAGTCGGTAGAGGCCAACTCATCCTTGCATTCCACAATGGCATTTTCCAAGAATGCCATTAAGCTCTCGGGAGACTCTTTTGAGTATGCCCTCATTCCTCGGATCAAGTCGGTAAGCGACTTCTCAAACAGAATGCCAAACGGCTTCAACCGCGATAGCATCTCGGTGTTCAGGAGCTGGAAGGACGCCATTGTTAGTCCAATTGGTTAAAAGTTGTAGGAAGAAGTACGTTTTAGCGAGCTGGAAGTCGGTGATTTGAGAAATTGGTTTATTTTGACAATCCTTGCTTTTGTGACATGTCCAATTCAGAAGTACAATTAATGTGGACTCCGATAATAAAGATGATGGTGGAATGACAATAAAGATGATTGATTCATATCTTCTGTTGGTGGTGTACGCTTTAAGGTGTGATGTGATGATGTGTACTAAATCTTTGGACTGGTCAACGGTAAATTCAGTGGTAGTTGCAGGTCGTAATATTTTCGTATATCAGTACCAAGAGGATCATGAACTATGCAATTATACACTATTCTGTTTGCAAATGTTACGTGTAGGTACTTATTCTTTTTCAGCCGTTATCAGTAGCGCATTTGGGTAGTTCTTTCTGTTTATTGCCGTAATCAATATCTCATGGTAAGGATGCAGCCATTTCCAATGAACATGGGTTTACTAGTGGAATGACTGTTTACTCTATTCAACACATCAATAACAGCGTTCAGATGGCCAATTTGTTTTTTATCTTGATTTATGGAATATACAGTTAGTAATATAGAAGGCGCTAGGACCAGTAGTAATACTTGTGCTTAAGACTCTTGCCCTGCTTGTGGATTTGCAGTCAATTTTGCAATCGTGGTTCTAGCTGACTACACTTTAGTACAGACATAAAAATCAGCAATTGAAACTTTTACGAAGTTAACCACTTCACAATGTTAGTCATTTCATTGACATATAACAAGACAAACCATTAACCATCAAAGCGTATGGGTATATACTATTCATTAGAAATTATGGGAATTTTTAGGTCCTTTTTATACTTTATTTTTAGCGTCTGGTCGTGTACAAACTCGATTTATTTCATACTTCAAGTTGATCTAATCTAAGCGATAAGTGAAATATATCTAACTGTGATCCAGATGCTGAAATCGAACAGTAGGATCACAGGCAGTTCTTCGGCTGGCGAATACGGTGCTGCGGCAGCCGGCGAATTCCAAATATCCAATAACTTTCACGCTACACTGAGTATTACCGATGCTAGTGGTGAAAATAGCGAATCTGGTGATAACGACGGTAACCACAATAGCAATTCAGGTAATGACGATATTGACGATGAAAATAATGCTTACGACGGCTTAGATACCGAATCAGACGACTACAATCTGAGCGATAACGACGTAGGTCTACTTCAGGATGTTGCACACTACGACCAGGGCCGGTACTTGGCCGAAACGCTAAGTGCTACGTTGGATTCGGTGGAACTAGATCGGTCTCTAGCGCTAGAAGCACAGATCAGTGGTCGATTGAACTCAAAGAACCAGGAGCTACTCTCAAAGAAGATGTTAGTAATTAAACGACTAGAAAGCATACAACAACTATACCAAAAATACTTTAAACCATCCAACGATACTGCACTCAATGCAGTTGACCAGCTTCGGAACGATATAACACAGTTGGAGCTACGGGTACATGAATTGAAATACGGCAGATCGACCATCTTCAGAAAAAAGTTGGGTATAGTGGATAAATTCCCCATTGAATATAACCAGGCAAAGGCAAAGGTGGTAGAAAGAATGACTGACTAGAACAAATAGAAATGGACCTAATATTATACTTTGGCATAAATTATCCCAATACCTTCCATCCAACTTCCAAGGTATCCATACATTCCTACAATGGTGTAGTCGTCACTGGGACTCTCTAAAATAGAGCCATGGCCACCTTCGCTTTTGCCGTACCAAGGAGATACTCTTCCCTTAGAAGTGACGATTTGTATAGCATCTACCCATGCACCACTGCGAACGTTGAAGTTGCGGATTCTCTCACCAGGTTCCAAATCAAAATCGCTATAATGATTCTTTTCATTTCCAATAAGAACGTCACCTTCAGCACAATCCCTACCTGGAGATGGGGAGGCAATTTTTTTGATAAACTTCAGGAGATAGTTACGTGGTGGAACAGGTGGGGCATTGGAATTGGAATTGGCATTGCTGGTACCCTTTTCAAGGTAAAACCGAACTCCATCCAAAGCACTTCCACTGTACACTCTGACCTTGTACACTCTGCGAATATCGAGATCAATTTCCAACATAGGACCTTTCTCTCGGCCACAGAGACTACTCTTGAATCCAGTGATATTACCTCTTCCCATTCCAAAATCACTGACATAGATAGAATCTGCTTTGTTCTCAGCAAAGGACTTGAAGTCTTTTGTGAAAACGTCTCCGTTGAAAGATAATACTCTGACATCAAAATTGTCACTATATTTGTCACCGTGCTCTTTGAGATCTCTGCAACAAGCATTGTAATCTAAATTGAACCCAGAAGGGAACCCTTTTCCTCCATAGGAAGGAGGAAAGAATTGAACCGAATATCTCGCCAAATCTTCCACAATAAGCTCAACCATATAAATATTATCTTTACCCTTAACAGTCACACCTTCAGGAGTCCTGTAGATGACAGGAGCCACGTCAGTATCTGAGGTAGGACCATTCAAGTAGGATTTGGAGATCTTGCGGAAATCATCAACTGGCAAGCCAAAGGCATCATGGTAAAAAAATCTTACCAAATCTAATCTGTTCCAGTGGCACATTTTATCCCAGTTATTGGAAGCGTCGACAGTTTGTCCCCTTGTGTTCCTTCTAAGACTTCTCTTCTCTCTAGTCATGAAATTACGGTTTATCCACACATAATCTCTAAGCATGACACCATCTATCTGGTGAGGACATCCCAACAGGTGGCCGATTTCGTGTAAATATGCACCCATACAAATGTTGAAACACTCCCAACTGGTTCCACACTCGTTACAATCGTTGGCAACTTCGTTCTTGGACAATTCAGTATCGTCCAACAAAGCAGGAGTAAACTGAGTCCAGTTGAGAGGATATGAATGAAGCCCATGTGAGCCAAAAACAGCCATTTGCACACCACCGTCTCCTCCTCCCAAAGCTGCGTGACCAACAATCACATTGTCCTTCTTATCCCAATGAGCATCCAAGTACATACAAGCTGCCTGGATAGGACTATTTCTCTCTTTGTAAGATTGGTAGAAATCGCTATTTTTGACCAAGTCAATAGCATGGGAAAACAAGAAACCGTTGTCCTTTGCCTTGGAATACTGCTGAGCATAGTCGAGACTTCGAAGTTCCGCTACTGTTTTTGGAGATCTCAACACATGGATCTTAACTTCGCTATGGGGAGTGTTACATTGACCTCCATATCCAAAGTTTCTCATATCCGTAGTCTGCTCCTCTACAAACTGGAAACATCGGTTACTGAAGCCGGTGACTCTCATTTCCTCTTGAGTAAAGGCCTGCATCATTCGAGCAGCCACTTTTAATCTCTGAATTGCAGAGTCCAAGTTGGCCACTTCACCACGAGAAGTTTTGTACCGGGGCATATCGTAGACTCCATTCGAATCTCTGCCTATAACCACGCAGAAATGCACCGGCTTGTTATTGGGAAGCTCGTAAAAGCTGATTTCTAACTTGGCTGAATCTGCTACCTGGGGCTGTCCTACGACTTTTCCAAAACTGTCGATGCTGGCATTAGCCAATATTTCTATGTTCAATGAGTTTTTACCAGGCGCAACATGGACAATTCCTCTGAAACAGCCATTGTTAACTTCGTAGTACTGTGGAGGGAACACTTGGTTATTGTTACAGCAAATTGAAACTACCCCATTAGAGACACGGCTGGAAGTTTGTCCGCTGAGCAAAACTGCGGGAGATGACACTATTTCGCCATTCTGGTAGTTCAATTGGATCATAATCGGCGATTTCCAAGACTCTCTTGGTGTTTGCTTAATGAAGAGTCGGATTATTGCATTACTTACCAACTGTAAATCCTCCTTAGCACTGCCTACATCATGTTATAGGACTTCGTGTTAAGTCGTGTGTTGACCGAGGATATAAATATAGTACACCCTAACACCGTCTTCTTCTGTAGTCAGAAAGAATTGTTTGGAGAGATCAGATGACATATGAAGTGGTTTCAGTAGTTGTAGTGGTGTGCAAGTGAATGAGGAGAACTTGTTTCAATTTTTGTATTAGTACTTTAGGTATTTTATCAGTACAATTTGGAATTTTGATTAAAATTTTGGTAATTGTTGGGAGAAAAGTTGATCATTTAATAGGAAATGTATTAACTCTTGTTGTAGGGGAAAAAACTGACTCAGAGGGCGACTATCTTCACTTTCGTAGATCACTGTAGCAGAAGACGGACGACTTTTTTTTGTATATTTTTGCCATATGTGGACATAGGTATATGTTAACCTAGTCGTCATTGTGTGGAATGAATTGAATAATTTGTTCTTTAAATAATCTAGTATTTTGCAATTTTTGACGCTATGAAATTTCAGAATATAAAAGCTACAGCTGTTCACGCAATGAAAGGATGTAATGCTATTTAATATGTATGATATATATAATCTTATTCCTTTGCTTGTACTCTGGATATAATGTCTAGAGGTGTACTATTTAAGGTCCACCTAAAAGAAGTTCAGTCATAATGTTCGAATCCATTTTAATTATACCTGCTCCAGAGAAATACAAAGAAACCAATGTGTGCTTCACCAAATACATTTGCCAATGGTAATACTTGTTTCTCAATTGCAATTGACCGCTAAACCACGAATACTTGCACCCTTATACTACTTATCTTGAGGACGTGCGCCAACCGAGTTCATTCTACCGATGACTATCGTGATGTAGTCTGGGGTACAACATAAAGTACCTTATCTTATCTGTTAAGTCCAACAGAACTTGAGTTCAAGAGCCCAGTCGCATAAGAAATAAGTTATTGTGGGATATGCCACCTAAACGATCAGCTGCGCTGGTTGCAGCACAGAATCATTGGGCCAAAAAGTTCAAGCCGGACACAACGCTGATTTCGGATAACCAACTGAAGATAGAATCACCTAAACAGTCTGATACAGTAGCACAATCCGTTCAAATTGACAAAGATACTAAAGAGCCAACTGCAACCGCACCAGATGTGGTAGTGGTACTTTCAGATAGTGAGGATGAGACAGAAGAACCGTCAAAGGTAACTTCCAACCCCAGATTTTCAGATAACGATTTTGGTGTTCATATGTTATACAATCCCAGTTACGAGGACCCAGACAAGAGCCGTGTGGCGAATGCCGGGGCCATTACCATTGATTCGCTTGTAGGTGGAAAGGATTTGGTGGAGCTGTTTCAATTCAATTTCTCGATTGAATATGACTTTTTCATGAGCTACTTTGATCCTTGCTTCTCAAAAGATAAAAGGAAGATTACTTTTGTCACTAACTGTGCCATGACTGATGAGGAGCTTGTGTTTATGAAAGCTCACTTCAACTTCAACATAGTGGTCCCAACAAACATTCCGAGGTATGGATCTCACCACACCAAACTTATGGTCAACTTCTTTGATGACTCCACTTGCCAGATCGTAATAATGACATGCAATCTCACCCGCATAGACTTTGGTGGACTTACCCAAATGCTTTGGAAATCCGAGAGACTTCCCTTGGGATCTACAACAACTAATCAGGGGAAGCAATTCCAAACAGATTTCGAAAACTACTTACGAAGGTATGGGAAATCCGAGATAAACCTGCTAGTAAGTCGTATATCAAAGTACGATTTTCTGAGTGTCCGGGTTGAGTTGCTTGCTTCGGCTCCTGGAACATACGATATTGAGAACTCCAAGGAAAACTACGGCTTGGGAAAGCTCCATCATTTACTCAAGAGAAACCGTCTATTACTTCCAAGTCCCTCATCACGAAAACAAAAACCATCAATAAAATACAACATTCTAGCCGAAGTTTCATCTATAGCTTACCCGTACAAAACTGAAAATAATCAACCTTTCAACATTTTCACCCACTTGTTGTGTCCACTCATGTTTGAGGTAAACGATTCGAGCATGAATTCTTGTTCACTCGCAGCCGGAATCCGTGGAGCCCAGACACACCAGAACTCACACAGCTATTCACCTCACATCATTTTTCCCACAGTGGGGGACATTGCGAGAAATAATGTAGGGTATGGAGCGGGCAGGGCGGTTCATTTCAACTATACACTGACTTGTGTCAACAGAAACCATTACCAACTTTTGAAACCTTACATGTGCATGTGGAACACTGCCACTGCAAGGGGTACAAACGGACAAAATACCTTAAGTGCATGCGGAAAAGCGGAGAAGAATAATTCAGCCGGAAGAGAGGAGGTAATTCCACATGTTAAGATATTCCTTAGTGATAACGGAGATGAATGGAAGACTTTACGATGGCTCTTGCTTACATCCCACAACTTGTCCAAACAAGGGTGGGGAGCGCCTATTAAGCCAAAAGGATCAACAGTAAAGAATTCAGAGGAACCACTGCTGCACCGCCTTGGGTTCCGCATGTTCTCTATTTCCAGTTACGAATTGGGTGTTTTCATCCCTGGACCGCTGACATACCACACTTTAGCTTCGCAACCAAGTCTCAATACGGTAGCTGTAAGAGCAGACCATACAGACCCCCCAATTTGTATCCCATTTGCGCTTCCGCCCACACCGTACGCTCCGTCTGATCTTCCATGGAGCCCACAGGTAAATTCTAGCCTACCTGATAAATTTGGGGAGGTCTATACTCCAAATTGATCAGAAATTATTAAGCGTCTCATTGTTGATTTCATCTGCGCATGTATGCCCTCCATTGTTCCGTGAACCCTATTTGGGAGGTAAGTGTTCTTTATTTGATTAAGATGGTGATTTATTTTCTGAAACAATCGAGTGCGTCCAAATACGGCCGGTTTATGGAAGCGCATTGGGGTATTGTTGGAAACGTTTTTTTCCTTTTTGAATAATATGCTTTCCCGCATACAATGGACTTAAGATACATATACGAAACGCTTCGAAACATCCTTAATGTTTGTGTATGGACCTTACAGGATGCATTGACGAGAATAGTTCATCGTGTAAGGAGAACTTTTGGGATTGTATTGTAGTGCATAACTTAGTCAAGAATAGACTTCGGCCGTTTATTATTTTGGGTTGGACCATACTCCTCATTAGTTTGTTGTAGGCTCGTATCCTGTTCGTTTGTACCTGGTGGTTTCACACTGGAAACGGTGCTTGGGGTAAGAAGTCGGCGAACTCGATTATTTCTTTGGTGGACACTATCAGTATCAATATCTTCCAGAGCAACAGCCGAAAATGAATGTGTGCGCCCCCAATCGGGGGTCGACCGCCTTTCATGTGTAACATGGTCTTCCTCAACGTCATCGTCTTGAAGGTCAATACTATGAGACCTGGCAGACCTTCGAACCGACACTGGGTGTCCATCATGACTGTTAATTCTACTCTGAAACAAATTTCTTGTGTGGACATCCGACTTGGTCATTGGTGTTACTACCAGGGGCGCCTGCGAGACCTGTTGTAGTGAACGTTTCTTTGCGGAAGCCGAGGTTCTGTATGCAATGGGCGTGAAGAGTTTGAGATCATAGAGAGATGGATGTAATGGTGTAACTTCTGATTGGTTGGTGGTAGCATCTTCACTGTTGGAGTAGTCCTTGTCTACAGCGGTAAGGTGTACGAATTGGACAGTGATCAATTGCTTGTGCTTGGCTTCGAGCACCATTGGCTCCCCAGGACGGCGGAATAGCATCTCAAAGTGCGAATCCAGGAAGTCTGCGTCGAGTGTGTTGAAGGTATTGATTAAATGGCTAAAAGTTTTGAGATCCTTTAAGCGCATCAAAATGCTGGTGTGGATGCTATGGTCGACTAGATTGGTATTGGAAAGCTCACCCAACGGGATATCAAGAGAAACAGACATAGGTTGCTTAAGATATTCCTTGTCTCGTGTTATCTGACGCGTGAAAGCAGTTATTTGGATTTTTTCTGGTTTTACTTGTAAACGGAAATCCTCCGTCCCACTGACAGTGGTTTCCAAAAACGTTTTCAAAGTCTTCAGTTCCATGAGAATATAGTGGATCGCGATGGTTCCCTGGTTCTTCTGTTCCTCCAACTCAGCCACATACACATTTCCCACTGCCAACTTGGTCGAATTCGTAGGGTTGTAACTAGTTTGATACTTTTTGACTATGAGGTTAGCGGTTCGGATCTCTACCAAAAGTTTGAAACGGGTGGCAACCAGTGCATCTTCCGATAAATTTATTCGTAGACAAACATATTCCCAACTGTCAGGGTGTCTGAACACTGTGAGCAAATGCTTGGAGTTAACAAGTAGATGGTACGCGTTTTCATCGTAGCCCTCGGCGGTCACATCCGCAAAATCAACTTCAAATGCATGGAAGAATGCGCGCGAGAATGTCACTTCACCATGGCAGGTTCGAGAGGGATTGACAGCTTTAATCGCTAGCGATTCTGGGGTAATTGTTATCTTAATAGTTTCGGAGATTGATCCGAGTGCCAGTAGACATTTGCACCATAAAAGCTTATGTTTGTCATTGTCAATGACACCAACAAACAGCATTGATGCTTGCAAAAGCAGATTGTACTTCACTGATCAATTCCTTGGAATAGATGGACTATAGTTAAATTAATTGCATCAATCTTTTATCTTTAATGGGATCTCAACTCCACACATTTACATATGGTAGGTTTACGTGGGGTAGTATGCGTTACCCGGACACAAAATGGGTAAATACACTACCAGTTCAACGAATATCGTTATCTCTGGTTTGGTTGATCTGATCTAATTTAGTTTATCTAATTGTTCTTCTTACTGGTGTGATATACTTGTACGCCAGTATATGGACGGTTAATTAACTGTTATAATACTGCTCAATTGATTTGTTGCCACGCAGTAATCTTAATTGTTTGCAATAACTCTGGTTGATTGGTTGAATTCTACTTCTTATCACAACACAGATAAGAAAATTCATTTCTTTTACCTTCACTATTTATTTTATTCCTTGTTACCCTGTATAATTTCGACATGCTCAAGTTCCTCGTCATCAACCCCAATTCTTCCAAGCTGGTCACAGACAATTTGGAAACAATTCTCCCCAAGGTGCCAGATACTGAATTGGTCTTCTACACTGCTCCAGAACCAGCTCCCAAAGAGATTACTGGACTAGAGACTTCTATCGAGTCAGAAAAAGTGGTTTTAGAAGATATAAAGAACAAAAATTTGGCTGACCAAGTTGACGGATTCTTGGTTTGCTGTTACAGCGACCATCCTTTGGTCTACTCGCTTGCAAAACTCGCTCCAGATAAGCAGGTACTAGGAATCATGCAGGCTACCCTTCTCTACAGCTTACTGAACCCGACCTTGAAGCTGTTTATTCTCACGAGTTATTCGGAATGGGAACAGCTACTTGATGATGGAATTCAGAACTTCTTGGGGTCGCCAGTTTTCCCTACTAAAAAGTTCTTCCCTACGCGAGGCTTGAACATCAGTGTGACGGAATTGGCCCTGCTGGCCGACAAAATTGTACCTGTTGTGAAGGGAATTTTGGCTCGTCCAGATTATACTGGCTGCAATTGCATTCTCTTGGGCTGTGCTGGACTCAGCGGAACAGATAAGGTGATTGAAGATCAGACAGGAGTGAAGTGTGTTGATTCCGTTAGAATTGGTATTGAAATGCTTAATGCTCTTGCACGCAATAATACAGCACGTTAGAGATAAGTGTACCTGGTGGTGGACAATTTTAAGTTGGTCAAAATACAATTAACGGTTCTAATACAGAGTATTAGAACTAAAAAACAGGGTTCTAATAAAGCTCTCCAATAAACATATACGTACACCACACTGAAATAAATCACTTTCGAGTAAAGATTCATTCAATAACACATCCTAATATACAATAAGAGCTTTATCCGTAGCTTAATACCAGATATGACTGTTATAAGACAATGATCAAAGGACATTAATAGAATTAAAACCAATAACTGGCTTCACTATATGCAGTACCCGAAATGTGGGGACAAATGGAAATAAACCGTCGTAAAGGAATACAAGGGATGGCGGCATTCAACCATCTACAAACTTCTACGCATTAAAGGCTTTACTTGTAGAATTACTCTAAAGATTCCTACCATTCAAGCATGTCGATTTTCCGCCGCATGTTCCACCGGAAAGACAACGAACAAGACCTGTCATGCCGGAGTTTGCACTCGAACTTGAGCAGAGAGAGTTTACCTCCGTTGGGCAAAGTTGATTTGGTCGGATACCTGCCCAGTACAAAACATAGGATTATGGATGTTGATTTAGCCGGCGAGATTCGCAATTTACTCCCTCCCAGATTACAGTTGTACGATGAATGGAAGCTTGTGTATTCGTTGGAGCAGCACGGGGTTTCGCTAAACACCTTGTACCATAATTGCGATCCGAAATTCAATTCTGGAGATGCCAGCAAATACAATCAAAAGGGGTTTGCTGACACTGTTGTGTCGAGGACAGTTGGTGCTCTGACGATGCAAGTGAAAAAACGAGCTCAAGGGTACGTTTTAGTAATCCAGGATGAGCACAGGGAGATATTCGGATGCTTTTTGAGTGAGCCGCTCAAACAGGTTGACCACAAGAGATACTACGGCAATGGTGAGTGCTTTCTATGGAAATGCGAGAATGTTGAACATATGACACATACCTTGGAGAAGGATGTCCAAGGTGACGAGGAAGAAAAGGGTGGGAATAAGAATGTACCAATAGAGGAAGACCAGCAAATGAAAAAAGAATCATCCCAAGAAAGGGTTAATCCAAGTGATCATCAGAAACAGCGTCATAGCCAGCATGTCATGAACGAAGATAACGACCATTCTTACTGCCGGAGATTCAAAGCGTTCATGTACACCGGGATAAATGACAATATTATCTATTCCAATTCTGAGTATATTGCAGTTGGATCTTCCAATGGGCAAAATGGACTTTGGATAGACAAGCTGCTTTACAACGGAGTCAGCTACCCCTGTGAAACTTTTGGAAACGAGATTTTGAACCAAAATGGTAGCAGCAACAGAAAGTGGGGAAAATTCAAAATTATGGCCTTAGAAATCTGGCGCATAGGCTAATACAAGGTGTTGACATCAAACTTCGTAAATCCAGAAATAGACACTACACGAGAAGAACACAGAAATTACAGGCAGGTTCTCACCGAAAATATCACAAGAACGTGAAAAGACTATGAAGCATTTACTGGTTCTGTGTATGTTGTGGGATGTGCTCCTTGTATCCTCGGTTTCATGGCGCGAGCGTGTTTCAACGGCAAATTGTATAGTCTCTGTGGAGGACTACAGAAAACTCTTCTACAAACAATATCCGGTGATTTGCAGTTGGAATTTGGAAATGCGAGCAGAATGATGATACTCATGTAAATTATCATCTTACGATTGTCGTTAACTTGCCGTACATGCCAAATTAGAAATACCTTTATTCTTGGGGAGGGTTGTCGACCTCTTTTGCCAGCGATACAAATTCTTTTGGTAACGGACCTGGGTTGTTGAACGGAGTTTTTTACTGCTCGAGTCAGATTCGTTTTCGTTGTTTCAGCAACTCAGCATTCATGCACCTAGGATATTTGGTGTTCAGCAACATCTGGTTACTTTGAAACAGAATTTGGCAACATATCAATATCCCGAATTAGATGAGTAGCCCAATGAGGAAGTGATATTGGATGTCCAAAAAGTATGATCTGTGTTCTCTTCATCTTGAGGGCCTAATAGAGGAACTAGTATTTTCAGGGCAGATTTAACCTCTCGTTGAAACCTGTTGAAGTTTTTCGTTTAATTTCATGGGAATCATATCAACTGAAAATGGCTATGTTTTCTTGTGAAATACGCTTCCGCAAAACTGTGCAAAAAATAATAAACACATGAAGAGATATTTTATGTTTATTAAGATTCTAAACAAGATGACGTGCAGAGGGCCAATAGCAAACCGTGCTTGGAGATTCCTACAGTTTACTAGTCTGATACAGTAACAGAAGCAACAATGCAATAATGCATTATTGTCCACCCGCCTTGAAGTGGGACCCCCCCCCCCATAATCTCACCAAACAGAAACCTAAGACTTTGGAAAGACTACTGTGCCAGAAAAATTATTTGATATAGTGTAATCTCAAATCAACATTACGAGTTTTGTTACGTTCCTTTATGCACCATTCAGGTCGTTTATGTTGTGCATTATTTTGAGAATGGCCCACTTGACCCTGCATGTGTGGTATTCGCTTATTTAGCGAAAAATATCCTGGTTAAAACAGGCTTTTGTTTTGTATAAAGTCAGATATGCAGGCGCACAAGCACCAAACAGGGGAAATCCTACTTGCTTCTTTCAGCGTTTTTTCGTCACTGGCGCAGCTTGTGCCGATGTGCAGATTGTACAGGTATATTGTTTGGTTGCTAATTTACCTTTGGCGTTCCAGCTGCAAAAACATGGTAGAAAGACAGGTACTTCCATAAACATCGTAGGGATAAACATTCATCTTGAATCTGATTGATTATCTGGTGCAATGCGAAGTTGACGGCAGAGGAAAATGGGTATAAAGAGGACGTCGGATCTGGAATTTGAGGTGAAGTTCCGGAATATTGTTCACTCAACTAATTATCCCTTTCACTTGACCTGATACCCATAAGAACAGCTCCTCAAGCTCCACACTCGTTATTATGAAGCTTGAGTCTGTCTTGGCCATCGCCGCTCTCACTGGAGCAACTCAAGCAGCGGCTGTTGCTTCTGAAACGAACGATGAATTGGTTCCCCTTGACAAGAGAACATTTTTTTCCAAGTACTACATTCAAAAGTGGAACGATTATGGTGTTTGCCAAAGAGATGCAGGCGATAAGATTTTGACCGACGAGTTAGCCTTCGGTGTTACCGCTTGGATGCAATTCACTGAACTCCATGGTAAGCCATGTCCCACGACTACCCTTCCTTGCACTAGATGTGTAAGAACAGAAACCAGCAATCGTTGGTTCCCAACAACCTATGCAACATACTGTCCAATCGCGGACAGTTCGGTTCCTCGTCCTACCCCTACACAGGCAACGACTACAGTTGCGGTCAACTGCTGTAATTGGTTCGGAAAATGTTCGAAGACTACAGTCCCAGCTACAAGATGCTATTCCAAGACTTACACTCGTAGTTGCACCAGAACAATTCATTGGTGGACACCATGCTGGCCAACACCACAAACAAGTACATCACGTACAACTACTCAAACTACCATATCCACACCATGCACTGATACCACACCATGCACTGGTCCTGGGTGTTCTCCATCAACAACTACTCCATGCACTGATACCACACCATGCACTGGTCCTGGGTGTTCTCCATCAACATCTACTCCAGTTACTAGTACCACACCATGCACTGGTCCTGGGTGTTCTCCATCAACATCTACTCCAGTTACTAGTACCACACCATGCACTGGTCCTGGGTGTTCTCCATCAACATCTACTCCAGTTACTAGTACCACACCATGCACTGGTCCTGGGTGTTCTCCATCAACATCTACTCCAGTTACTAGTACCACACCATGCACTGGTCCTGGGTGTTCTCCATCAACATCTACTCCAGTTACTAGTACCACACCATGCACTGGTCCTGGGTGTTCTCCATCAACATCTACTCCAGTTACTAGTACCACACCATGCACTGGTCCTGGGTGTTCTCCATCAACATCTACTCCAGTTACTAGTACCACACCATGCACTGGTCCTGGGTGTTCTCCATCAACATCTACTCCAGTTACTAGTACCACACCATGCACTGGTCCTGGGTGTTCTCCATCAACATCTACTCCAGTTACTAGTACCACACCATGCACTGGTCCTGGGTGTTCTCCATCAACATCTACTCCAGTTACTAGTACCACACCATGCACTGGTCCTGGGTGTTCTCCATCAACATCTACTCCATCGAGCAGTGTTCCAACGACATCTACTCCTGGTTCTAGTGTTCCAACTACATCTACTCCTGGTTCTAGTGTTTCAACTACATCTACTCCATCTACTCCATCGAGCAGTGTTCCAACGACATCTACTCCTGGTTCTAGTGTTTCAACTACATCTACTCCATCGAGCAGTGTTC
>JAKVQZ010000112.1:0-33462 GCA_030463055.1 Lizanozyma gosingica | reverse complement strand
CCATTGATGGTGGTGACGAAAAGGGTGAATTCTGTAAGTCTTTGGGTGCTGAAGCTTACCTTGACTTTACCAAGTCCAAGGACATGGTCAAGGATGTCATTGCTGCTACCAACGGTGGTCCACATGGTGTTATCAACGTTTCTGTCTCCGAAAGGGCCATTTCTCAATCTTGTGAATACGTGAGAGCCTGTGGTACCGTTGTCTTGGTCGGTTTGCCAGCTGGTGCTCAAGTCAAGACTCCTGTCTTCGATGCCGTTGTTAAGTCTGTCTCCGTCAGAGGTTCTTACGTCGGTAACAGAGCTGACTCTGCTGAGGCCATTGACTTCTTCTCCAGAGGTTTGATCAAGTGTCCTATCAAGGTTGTCGGTTTGTCTGAGTTGCCCAAGATTTACGAATTGATGGAAGCCGGTCAAATTATCGGTAGATACGTCGTTGACACCAGCAAATAAGTGCTAACGAATATGATGAGGTTTATGTAATGAAGTTAAGAGGATTAATATAGATGTGTGCAATGCAGATTAACTTTCATGTCTAGATTTACTGAGTGTTGTAGAACAAAGCAGTTTAGAACATGTAATTGATAGTTTATCAAATTCAGAATCTCATTAAGCTGTATGTTATACCAGATAAGTATTTATTTGGTATACTTATTTGGTAGAGAGTTCGGTAATGTGTGCTCTGTGAGTATCTCATACGGTAAAATACTCCTGTGTCCTGCCACTAATCGCTCCAGCCTACATCTAACTTGGTTTCTGCTGGAGAAACTCGTTCACCTCGTTCATTTGATCGGCTTCCAACTTCACTCTCTCCATCCACCGCTGGACAAGACTATCGTTTTCCTTTGTCAACTTTGCTACTTTCTCACTTAGCAAATTGAGCTGGATCTGCCCCATGAGCACCTCGTCATTGGCGATCTGAATGGCTTTGTCCTTTTCTTGTAGCTCGTACTTAAGGGCCAGAATCCTATTACTCATTTGCTTATCACGGGCTTCAAGTTCCGATATTCGTTTCTTCTGGCTTTGGACCATCATCTCCTTCTTATCGAGTAGAACTGCTAGCTCGGTGATCTCACGACTTTGAGCGTGGTTTAGGCTCTCCTCTCTGGTGCCAATGGGTATCCCGTTTTGGTGTAGTCGGTTGTTTAATTCTTGGAACGCATGGAAAAGTCTGGTATCTCGTTTTTCAAACTCATCGCGCTCCTCGAGCTTCCGAAGAACTCTCAGGGTCCATGGCTGCCCAGAATCCCCCATAGTAGTTATATAAATATGGAAACAAAGGGCTGTGGGTTTGATGTTGATTACGTGCTTGGTTTATCAGTGGATTCTGGTGATAATGTGTTGGTTTTGTGTCATTTTAGAATTTTATTGGTCGAATGATGTACCATATAATTTTAACGGGTAATAGTGATCTCGATTTGATATTATCATGTTACGGCCATATCTAATATAAGGGTATTCATCAATTGAAGGTACATTAATGAAATATGCCAATAAGTAGGTGTATGTATCTATTGGCAGTGGGCCTATTCTTCGTGTCCTGTATATAGTTTATCATTTCGTCATCATATATTATAATCTTGTAATGGTAATATTGAACGATTTTTCAATATGAGATCAGTGTTAAGTTGTCAGTACTAATGATATAGAGAAGTAAGCCGAGGCTTGGTTGTATTGAGAGTGATTCTGAAATTACGATTTTTAGTTGCGATCAACTGATATTCTATAAAATTTACGATGCACTTCATCCTTTGCAGCTTTTATTATAGCATATCAAGGCATATTTCAGTATACATATTTCAGTATACACCCTTATATACCATTATTTACCCGACCATTCTCTCTCTCCAATACCCATTTTTCTTTAATTAATTTTCTACCACTCTCTACCCAATCTTTATCGCAAATCATTTTCCATTATTTGCACCCATTAATCTATATATTATTACTAATTGTTCAACCAAAATACCAAATAGTATCTACTAAAAAAGATCATTATCTTCTTATTTATAGTCTCTTTCACTTCAGTTACACAGCAAATCTCCCTTTTCCCTTTCTCAAGTCTTCGTATAACTCTTATCAGCTTGACATATTGGCAAGTGACACAAAGCCCAACGCAACAACCATGCCATACTCAAATCAAAATCAAACTTACCAATCCAAATCCCCATACGCTTTCTTCCACAACAGCGTTAGCCAAATAGAGTAATTCACTGCGAGAACAGCTCCTCCAGTATCAGTGCATAGAGTGTGCGGAGAGAAGGTGATACAGAGCAGCGGAAAACCTGCGGGCGGCGCTTATGGCGGAATGGAGTATTTGGAACTGGGGATGGCGAAGATCCGAAGAAGTAGCAGAAAACAGCCCCAGGATCGGGGAATTGCAAGAAGGAGTCCAGAGCAGTAGCAGCAGCGTCTATGCGTCGAGCATAGCGCCGTCATATCGTGAGACCGAAACTACGCCGCTTTTATCGGATTCAGTGCCGAATCCAGGGCCCCTAAACAACGGAGGCTGGATAGGATACTTTTATGGGTTTATACCTACATGGGGTAATGGCGATGAGAACGGATCCCAGGATGCTTTCGGGAAGGATTTGGACGGTGCGGGAGGGGAATTGCTTGATAATGGGAATGGCAACGAGGTAGAGGCCGGGAAAATACTAGTGCGCAAGTTTAAACTGGCCGTGGATAACAGTAAAGGATCTGTTAATTATGCCATCTACTTTGATGCAGAAAACCACAGAAGCGAGATGGCTCTAAGTGATTCAATAACAGAGCATAGCCCTATAGTATACAAACTTTCGTCTAGTTCCCGACACCCGTCCAGTCGGGCTACGAGCAAGAATCGGGTCATTCCTAATATGGCCCAAACGTTTCGAAACATAACAATTATCACCAAGTTAAGACTTTGGGGTGAGAAGTTGATACTAAAGGAGAGAACCTCCGAATGTCATTTGTATGCACAGACCAGCATTGAGCATAAACTACGAAATATAAAGCGAATAATAATTATTGGAATCCACGGGTTTCTCCCTGGAAAATTCGTCAAGTCGCATGTGGGTGATAATTTGCATGCGGATGCTTTATATTTCACTCGCTCCTCAAGGAAAATGATGGAGAAATGGTTGCGAAATCAAGGTAAGGACCCTCACGATTATGCAATTGATTGCATTGCATTAGAAGGACAGGGAAGACATGAAAAACGATTGGCGAAATTGCTTAGTCTTTTATCTAATTGGAAGGCTAAAATTGAGGATGCTGATTTCATCTACGTTGTTGGTCACTGTCATGCTACACCTGTGGCTGTCAGTGTTTTGGCTAATATTTTAGAAACATATGCTCTTAAAAGCAACATTCCGGTGGGATTTCTAAGCATAGCAGGTATCAATAATGGTCCAATGGCGGGATTGGACTCCAAGTTGGTCCTCAGAGCATACACTTCATGGGAAAATGAAATTATTAAGGAATTATTTGATTTTCAGAAACCCAAAAGCAAGATAAGTTTACGATACGCCCAGGATCTTGACAAACTAGTAGGCCATAATGTAAAGGTGACTTTTTGTGGGAGCTTGACTGACCAGTTTGTGCCTCTCTTATCCTCGTTAGGGTTCAACTTGCTGCATCCAAATATATTTCGATTTGCGTATGTAGAGAAAAGTGGCCATATTCCATCTTTCTTTGTTACATTGGGCAAGTTAATTTTAGTTCTCAGGAACTTGGGGCATCCGGATTATAACTTATTGCGAGAGTACAGTTACATTATGGAAGATTTTAAATTGGATAGTAGTTCAAAGGGGGTCTCTCCTCCTCTTCTACCATCTCCACCTTCCCCCACGAAAGGATCTGTTGGTTCATTACGACCATCAACTGTGTCAACGAAGGAACTGCGTTTGCATTCCGCTGGAGAGAATGATGATAGTACGAAATTGGCAGTATCCCCAATCGCTTCACAAGCTACTTCTCCGAAGCTCTCTTCTTCGACTGCATCCAATGGTACGGGTGACCAAGATACAGCCAGTAGAAGAGGATCTTCATTGATTTCTGGACCTTCCGATAGACTTATGTTGGAGCCAGGAAGATTAGAAATATTAAAAAATGGAAAAACAACAGAAAATGCAATGTCTGATATCGACTGTGATGAAGGCCAAGAGCATTGGAGCATTGAACATGACGACAATGTGTATTACACTGGAATTAAGCATGCTCTAGAGACAACCAGTTTGAAGCAAAAACGGCCTTTAAATGTTGCATATGAGCCCAGTAACACTAAACGAGAGTTAAACTTGTATCATCTACCATGGGATTTACGGTTAATGATCAATGAGCTTGTGGAGATGAAAAATCGGAATTTTCACAGTTTTGGATTAATTCGCCAACTTGTTAGAGAGTATCATGAATGGCATCCTACCCAGAAGCACTGGAAGGATATCAAGATGTGTTTTAATGGTATTGGTGAGCTTGATATAGACGAACTAGTGTTCTAGAGCCTCTACTTGTTTTTTTTCTACCATCGTTTGCGTAGCCCCCCGCAACATACTTTACATTAGAACTCGAATAGAATTATAGGAGAATATCAGCAACCATCCATCATTCTGATATTTATTTCTGTGGCGTGTCGTTCTTTCCTTTAGGTTTTACTGTTTATAAGCATTGGCAATTGGTGATTGGAAAATGGAATCGGCATTTTAGAAAAACGGGTTTACTGTTTTCGGATCCAGTGGTCCCCCACGCGACTGATAAAGCCTCTAATGGAGATTAAGGGCCATTTTAGTATTCATGCACGTGTGGCTGGTGTATGGCTCACAAAGTGCAGGGGACGGCGCCAATTCCGGTTCCATGCGGCGAGAGTCCTATAGTCCAAAGGCTGATCGGTCTAGCGGGAGTTCTTTACCCCCGAGAAGAATTAGCAAGTGTACTCGGCGAATCTAAGCACTGGTACCATTCTGTTTCTATTGTCGAGGGAAAACGTGATGTCATGACCACCAACACAGACAGCAGTTTGGGCATGCATGTTTGGTGGGACGGGTGAGGTTTTGGGTTTTCTGGTTCAATGAGTTGACGTGGTAGCACACGACTGGCCGACCTACGGCTCAGTGTAGTTAACGAAACACGGTCCCCAATTGCGAATCAGACATTGTAGCAATGGGTTTGGTATTCAAGAGTCCCCGGCGGTAAAGGCCGTGCCTTAGAGGGATGTGGCATTGTCGTATGTGGTAACAACGGTTGCAACGGCGGTTCTTACGCAGTACTGGGTCGAATGGGATGTGTTGTACGAACATGTTGCACAATGCTGCACAATAAGAGACAAGTGCATCGACAGAAGCCTAATCTAATAAACAAAGGAAGGTAATTTGACCAAATGGAAAGTTGAACCGTATCTGTAATCAGCAATCTGTAGTCCATAATCTTTGGCTTCAGATCTAAGGTCTGTTTGCTAGATAGTTGGATGGAGATTTGTGCATTCAGTCGACGCACTAAAACTATAACCATTTCGCCGGCAATCATGTACTTTTCAGGTATCGACCATTTCTTCAATCTTCAATTTTCAATCTACCTCGCTCTTCTATACGGTGTTTGCACAGAGGGGCGGCGGCACAGCCATAATCTACGGCCCACCCCACGAGGCCGCATGGCTCACATGTGAATCAAAGAATAAGTCGACTCTGTTCAAGTCCACCTACGACTGTGGCCCCGAATTTTCCCCCGATTGTGGCACCGACTTTTACCAATTGTGCGCCATATGTGCACGAGAGATAAACGAATGCTTTTGTATGTCAGGGCAATTGGCGACCAGTTCGACCAGATCCACTGACCGGTCATACCAGTCGTGTGGTGAACGGCCATTGTTCCATGGATACTTCCCAGTGTTCACTTTCTTTGTTACTTCCTAATGCCCTACCTACAACACCACGGCGGTGGAGCGCACGACCGCACCAGCACGAACAGCCAATTAGCCCATGCATTAAAGCCAGGTGACATGGTGTTAGCTGGCACCGCTGGTTGCAGGAAAAACCGTATAGTAATGAACTTCCTGTGGTAGTGCAACAGGTGTGCGCAAGCATGTGCATGCGATGTGAGTGAACCCCCGTTTCTCATTTTTGTCCTGTCGGTCACAGGACCGGCCCCCGGCCAGGAGAGGGAGGTGTTGATTGATCTTTTGGCTGAGAAATTCTTTTGAGGAAATCTTCTTTCTCTGCGGACCCAGCGACCTAGGCATTCTGGCCAAAACGGTGAGACAGATCAGAACAAGGTACTGGTTGCTTTCGTTCTCCCAAATCCACTGCCTGTTCATTTAACCTCCGTGGTAAATCAGTACAGAACATAGCACAACACAACAAAAAAGTTTGTCTTTTAATCCACTGATCCTTCCTTTCATCCATCCATCCTTTCATCAATCTATCAATTCCAAATGGCAGAAGACGCCAACACCAACAAGCGAAGCAGGGCTTCGGGCGAGGTGTTGGACTACCTCCTTAATGAGTTTGAGCAGAACCACAACCCAAGTCCAGAACAACGAAAAGAGATTGCAGAAAAGACCTCTATGTCCGAGAAGGCGGTTCGCATTTGGTTTCAGAATAGAAGAGCCAAAGTACGCAAATTTGAACGTTTAGGACGCCAGGGGAATGGCGGGTCCAACTCCATCTCCAGCTCCCGCTCCAACAGTCTCCTGAATTTGAACTCACCGCGACAGCAAATGTATGTGTCCAACATACAGTCGGCGCCTACTTCGGTGCCATCGACCGATCCCTTGGAATTGCCCATAGAGGTTAATGACAAGTACTGTTTCATCGACTGCTCATCACTCTCGGTTGGTTCATGGCAAAGAATTCGTACTGGATACCATGACGGCGAATTACTACGATCAGCTCTTCTGAATCTCAGTCCTGTCGTTCTCGATCAAGTGATGAATAATGTGGATCTTCTTGTGATTCTCTCTAAGAAGAACTTGGAGTTAAACTACTTCTTCTGTGCCATTCTGAACAACTCCAAGATCCTTTTCCGCATATTCTTCCCTGTCGACTCCGTCATCAGCTGTCTGCTCCTCGATAATAACATCAACAAAGGCCACAGCGAGTTACGACTCTCCTTGTCGCACCGTCCTAAATTCTCCGTCTACTTTTTCAACGCCGCCTCGACCGGCTCCAACAAATGGTCCATCTGCGATGACTTCAGTGAAGGCCACCAGGTGTCGTCGGCCTACTATGCCGAGTCGGGCACCTCCATCCCCCACGTGTTGGTGGGTGTGAAAAACTCATTACAGTTTCTCAATAGCTATATCCTCGAAAACAAGGTATATGGTACTGCTCCCGCGGCCGCCCCAGCTCCTGGTGGGGTTACCGATTCCACAATGAAGTCAGAAGAAACCAACCAACCGTTTGATGGCCGTGTCGACTCCGCACACCAACATTCGCTTGACCCATCGATGAACGAACATGATCTCGCGGTATGGGGTGGGGACTCGCTGCAGAACCCGCAGTCGACGACGACCGGCGGGTTTTCGCCTGCCAATTTTGATACAGCAATATCGCCTGGTTCTGGTCAGTCACCACAACTTCACCACTCTACGAACGGTGGCCCCGTCAATGTCATGGGCTCTAGTGGGGCTGCGACTGGACCTAGAACCATAGGTGATACTCCCGCCAGTATAGGAGCTTCGCCAATGACATCAATCAACGCTGCAGCGGCCACCACCAACACTGCATACGCAAATAGTAACGCACCCACTACTAACAGCCAATCTACCCCCCACGACACGGATCCAATGCACGTAAGCAACTCGTTCACCAACCAATCGCAATTAGAAGGCGACCACCACGAGTTGTCAGAGATGTTCCATGGCACGGACCATGACTATTTCAACAACCATATGGACCAGGGCAATGTTTCTGGCGCCAATAATGCTGCAGCCAGTACCATACCGCAATCGTCACACATTGATGATGCTCTTATGCACAGCCCATCCAATGTCCACGGATTCACAGGTTACACCAACTCGCCGTTCCTGTCGAATACGCCGTTCGACTACTTTGAGGATCCAGACAAAGCGGCCGCGGGCCAGGTGGTTTCTCCGTCGACCAACACTCACATGGAGAATTTCATTGATTATCTGAGTCACTATGTGAATTAGGTGTAGCGCGAACACCAATGGCATATTCATATATTGTATACGGTATTTACATATGGTATGCACTGTACATTATACTGCAATAAGTAGCACAGATGCATTTGGAGTATACCGCGGTGCACTGTGATGTATTAATTAACATTAGCTTAATTTGACGGAGCAATAGTAATAATATATATTAATTAATTTCGATCTAGGGAAACATAAATGAACGTATTTATACTCAAAGTGCTTACATTATACGTTTAATGTATAAATACACTTGTATACTTATCTACTTGCAATATGCTTGTAATATACGTATAATTTATAGTACTTGTAATATAGTTTTGATACACTTATTTATATTATTCTCATAGTCTTATTCAAAATATCTTACAATTGTTATCCGTTAATATAGAATTTTATCGATATCACTTTCTTCCAAATATTCATTGTATTCACTCAAATGTAACCATAGTTTTTATATCTAATTGTTCCATTTTACACAAATAAGCTATTCTATATCAACAACGAACCAGTACCTTCTTAACACTAGTACTAATAACTTAATGTAACATAGTAAAAATATAATACAAATATAATACAAATATAATACAAATATAATACAAATATAATACAAATATAATACAAATATAATACAAATATAATACAAATATAATACAAATTTAAATCCACTTAGTACGGTTCACACTTTATATTTTTCGCTGTATTTTCGCGATCGCACTTTTTCAAGGGTAAACCAAACAAAATCATATAATTCACAGGTCGAACCAAATCTACCCTTCTCTGTCTCCGTCCAACCCACAAATGATCGCACGATACACATGGACGCTGATCCGGCGACAGTCGACCGCAGCAGCACCAGGAACAGCTGTAAAGCGGCCACAGCTTTCTTCCCTCTTACCGTCCAAAAAGTACATCAACAGAGTCCTCTTCGACACAGACAGCAGACTTCCATACCGAAAGATGATGGCTACGCTAGACGTGGTTTACAAAGGCATAAATGCACCAGAAACAATCAAACTCCCGTCATACGTGAAGTCCGGTGATCTAATGGTGTTCAAGTCAGTGTTGGCCGCAGTAAGAGCACAAACAAACACCATCAACCCTGACTTGGTGGCATTGGAAAACGAGTTGGTCGAACAGGCAGCAGAATTGGGGAATAGCGATGCCATCTGTTTGCTAGCGTTCGAGACCATACGCAACCGTAAAAGCAGATCAAAGGAAGACTACGCTTACGCAAGCGACTTGGTCAAACAGTTGACAGAGATGAAACACCCCTTGGTATTCAAGCTAGCTGGAGATTTGGCACATGAAAACGGAGCATACGAACTGGCGGCAGAGTACTGGCAACAGTTCCTCGAATTGGAGAATAACACCATCTTGGCAAGTCAGGTATACTCTAAGTTGGGAGCGTATTATTTCACTTATAAATCGCAAAAACCTGAATTGACAAAGGCCAAAATGTACTTTGAAAAAGCCATAAAATATGGGGAGTTAGATCTGCATGTTACCCAGGCCCACTACTATTTGGGCAACTTATATTCGCTTACCAACCCACAGTTGGCGAGATACCATTTGGAAACAGCCGCAAGCAAAGCATTCAAGGAAAGTTTCGCTGCATTGGGATTCTTGGAGCTCAATGTGTTCCAAGACTATAACAGAGCCTTGGAATGGTTCAATCTTGGAGTTGAACTTTCAAAGGATGCACAATGTTACATTGGACAATTTGACTGTTACATAAAATTGGACAATAAGAAACAGGCAAGAGATGTATTAGTGAAAATATCCACCATGTTGGACGAGCTCCAAAGAGCAAGGTCAAATTCATCTTCCAGAGCAATACCTGAGAATTTTAAGGCAATGTTGAACCAAAACATTAATCAGTTTAATACATTTTTGCAAACGAGAAAAGCAGAAATATCTCTTGTAAATAGTTAAATGTGTATGTATTTATTAATGGGAGATGTGAACGGATCACATCATTGAGTATTCCTGCTGTAAGGTAGTTGGTTGTTTCTCGATCTTTGGACGTTCGATATCCATATCCACTTCCCCATAATCTCCTGCGTCAGATTGAACAGATTCATTTAGGAACCATGGATGGTTAATAGTTCTTGTATAGTCAAATCTTTGTTCGGGATCAGCAATCAATAAGTTCTGAATGAGATCCAACACTAAATCGTCTATCTCATCCCAGTAAGGAGAGTAGAATGCATATTTTGCTTTTAAAATCTGTTCTTTCATGGTTGGAGGTGCCAATTCTTCACTGAATGGAGGGAACCCGCACAAACAGACATAAAGTAGGACACCACTCAGCCAAATATCAACTTTGGTCGAATAAATGCGTTTATCACTGAGAATCTCAGGTGCAACATAAGCCGGAGTCCCACATAATGTATTTGTGAATTTTAACTCTCCAATAAACTTAGCAAGGCCAAAATCAGCTATTTTAACTTGAACATCGAGTTCATCTTTATCCCACGGACCACTCGAAATTTGGTTGGGTGAAGATTTTCGTTTTATGTCGAGTAAAATATTCTCCGGTTTTATGTCTCTGTGAATGATGTTTTGTTTGTGCAAATAATTTAAACCACTAAGTAATTGCCGAAATAGCTCCTTAGTCTCTCCCTGTCGAAGTTTGCCCTTTTGAACAATTCTTTGGAAAAGTTCACCCCCGTTGACCTTCTCCAATACTAGGTAACTAGTTGACATTGTTGGAGAAACGGGTTCTTGAAAGTGGTTTATAAACCGAACAATATTGGGGTGGTGTACTGCTAACAAGAGTTGCATTTCTTGTAGCAATTTTGCATCGTGATCCGAGCTCTTCTTATTAGTCTTGCTCGCGTGGAAGATTTTAACTGCGACAGATTCACCAGAACGTCGATCTTTAGCCTCCTTTACTACCGCATAGTGGCCCGAACCCAACTGAGAGCCAAGAATATAGAAATCAAAAAAGCTCTGTGATTTCATTTCGCCTCTGTTTTCATCACTAGGGCATTCGGAATATCTCAAAACATACGATCCACCAGACTTTGCAAATGATATAGTATCACCACTCCGGATAACCTTTGGCATACCCTTCTGGAGTCTCTCCAGATTTATAAATGTCCCGTTTGAACTTGAATCTATGACAGAAACCACTAATTGCGTAGAGAGTTTGGTGAACTGGAATTGACAATGCGAGCCACTAACATCACCTCCACTAATCTTAATGTCACATCTGCTACTTCTTCCAATAGTGATCAAGTCTTTCCCGTTTGTCGGAATGTCTATGTGGGGTAGACTAGGCTTTGTATTGTATAATTTGATAGAGCCCAGGGTGATCTCTAGGTGCTGCTTCTTTTCAGGAATCAAAGGCAATCGAAGACTCTGCACACGTTAGTATTGGACATTCTTGGTGTATTTTAGGCAAAAAATGGCAATGAAACTTACTCTTTTTCTCGCTAGGGACATTTTGGTGTGTTCTGTATGGTATTGACTAGTGATATTAGATAGAAGAAGCGGGCAATAAATATGGCTGTGAACAAAAGAAAGTATAAATAAATAATACTTGGATCGAGCGTATTTACATGTTTGTTTTTCGTGGTTTCGCGAAAAATGCGCGCTGTGAAACATCAACAAAGTCGTGCGCATACCTAGTAAACCATATAACCTCAAGTTAATTCTTGAGAACACATTTGTTCAAATTAATACCTTGATAGTTTATTAGCAATGTGTTCACTATGCTCTTCAATCATACTAAACCTTATAAGCAATATCAGTCTCCCTTCTGTAAACCATGCTTACAATATATCAGGAAACGTTAAAGCCATCTCAGATATGATAACTTCATCAGTTGTCATATACAACCCTCTGAAGCAAATCGTCTATCTGCCTGTCTGACAACGATTCTAGACCGTTCTCAAAATTTCCTCTAAACCCAGCAATATCCTTGCGTATCCCACTATCCGTATCCCTGAGACGGATACATTCTCCTAAGGCACTTATGGATTCGAGTACTCTGGTATGGTCAGCATTGTCAGCAATAGAGTATTTTGAGGTGTGGTGGAGAAGCAAATGCGATTCAATCTGGGAAAGAATGTACTGGTAGTCAACAGATAATTGTTCCACTCCAGCATTAGAGAACTGGTTGTTGGTGATGATGAACTCTTGGAAAATCTTTGCAATTGTTGATAATATGACATCTGAAAAATACGAAAACTCCAAATCAGAAACGGATTTGCGTAACAAGTCGGCATCATTCAAAACAGTGACTATGAGGCTCCGAAGGTCTCCAGAAGGTTCGAAATCACCGTCAACATTGGGGATTACCCATTGCGAAGTGTTGACGTACTTCTTTAAGGCATTTTTAGCCTTTTTCTTTAAATATTCTGTTATCTTCTCTTGCACTTTAGTAACAAACTTGCGGTACAGTTGAATAGAATTATCAAACAAACTGGTATAGTGGGTATACGACGAATCCCCTTCGAGGGATTTAAATGTATTCCAGAGCTCAACAAAAATTAACACTTCACTTCGCTTTTGTAAGTTCTCATTTACAAACTTACCCAGGCAATAGAGTTGAACCAAAGTTTCTAATACATCACCCTCTTCTTCCACTGACGCCTGTTGAGTACTTCCCGGTATGAAATTAAATTTAACATCAAACTTCTTTAACGAAGCAGTGAGAGTTGTCAAGTATCTGTCAATGAACATTAACTGAATGTTTGAAACGTATTTCAATTGGTACTTCACAATATTAATGGTTTGATAATGGGAAGTCAAATTATCAAAAAGCTTGATTAAATTGTATGCTGATACTGTTGGTTTCAAGTGTTTTTTCTCGAACATATCTGTTGCATCGTCTTGCACTCTATAGTCAAATTCAATGGCATGGGCATTTGGAGCATTCAAGATTTCGCTTTCAAATCTTCTTTCGGCCAATTTATGTTCAAAATCTAGCCACTGTTCAGCTGCGTGAGTATCTTCGTTGAGAAGTAAATCTCCTGTGATCCCCTCCCATAGTTTTTCTGGCACTTGGTATATATTTCCAATATATGGGTTGTAGTTGTAGGTATTCCTAATACGCTGATCAAATGAAACCACCTCAAAAATTAGGTGAGATAAAAGTCTTCCATTTTTCTCTACTCTTTCGGGATGATTTTTGATATTGTCGTTCAATTGTTTGACAGTAGTGAAGATCTTTTCTCTGAGAGGTTTTAACAAGGAAGTGATAATTTCATAGGATGCAATTTTCTGGTAGCCGTGTAAGCTGTCGCCAATGACCACTTCCAAAATTTTCAAATTGTCTTCAAGAAACAATTCCATGTAATTGAAAGCCCATTCCGGTTTCAGAAGTTTGTTTGTCTCTTTATTCAACGCGTTAAAGTGGTAGTCAAACTTCTGCTTCACAATCTCAAGAAGGAAGTCAATGGCTATCCAAGTATCTGGGTATTGTGGAATCGCAATGGTGGCTTGGAACTGGATTAATGTTGCAACTAGGTCGCTGATGTTATCTAAGGGCACAGTCTTTTCGGTATCATTTTTAGAGGAGGAAAGCCACTTGGATTCTTTTAAAACCTTTGAAAGTTCCTTCTCGTATGTTTCCATATGCGTTGCAACGATTGTATTAAGCTGTTGGCGTAATTCTCCAACGATTGTATCTTGTAAATTCGAACTGAAACTCTTCAACTTGGAGATATTTTCGTCAATTTTGATTACTAGTTCCTTTACCTCAGACTCCTCTTTTACATTGCTAAGATGCGCTATTTCTCTCTCTATCTCGCATCCTACTGCTAGTATTCGATTGTCGCTCAATGCTATTTGTTTGTCTCTATAGAGAGAGCCCAACACCTGCAATTCTTTGATATCTTCATTCTTCTCTGCCAACGAGTCTATTTCGGCCAATGCATTTTCCACGTCGTTGCCGATTCTGAGACGTTCAATCTTCTCGTTAAGCGTTTTCTGTCGATCATTGGAACATCCTTGTTCAGAGTGGTTTCTTTGTTGGTGCTCGTTGTCCCGATCATGCAATACCTGGTCCTTTTCTTGCTGAAGAAGGGCAATTTTGGCATCCAAGTCGCCCAAGGCACTGATGCTGGTGAAGTGGCTGTTGAGATAGTCCATAATACCTCGCAATGGTTTGAATTATAAACAGAGAATACTGGGTACAAGAATTAGTTAGTTTATCACTGTTTAAAGAACTTAGTACTCAGTCGTGTGTAGATTCAAATTATACTAGATTAAAACTAGTACATAGAAATAGAGATACATTTTCACTTATTTCCATTCATATATCAGACTGCTTGTTATAGAATAGTAGTATGGATATCAACATGCTTACCTTTACAAACAGATGCATTCAAAAATTTATAGAAAAGAATAGTATTAACTCCAAACAATATGGAATACCTATTCTTTGGTCTAATCCATAAGTATTGTCTATTAATTATTAACAATTAATTATTAACAATTAATTATTAATTATTAATTATTAATTATAAGGTTCAAAATTTACTGTAATAGACTGATTTCCCCGTATCCCAAAAGAGTATATACCACTTTATTTATAACCGTATATGACTTTACTATTGGACTGTTCAATATAGTTCTATAATGTAGTAGACAATAATACTAATCGATATATGGTCGTGTGCTCACCACAGAACCTTCGAGTGAAAAAAAATCCTATGCCAAAGGAAGAATAAAACACTTCACAACTACTATTTAACCACTAGAAGTAGTTGTATACCACTCATATACCATATCTATCATAAGATGCAAGCTCCAGTGGTGTACTTGAACACGTCCACCCAGAGACAATCTGGCCACCAGGCCCAGGTCGCTAATATCACTGCGGCAAAAGCGGTCGCTGACATCATCAGAACGTGTTTGGGACCTAAAGCGATGCTCAAGATGTTGTTGGACCCTATGGGGGGAATTGTGTTGACAAACGATGGGCATGCGATACTCCGGGAGATTGACGTGTCGCAGCCTGCGGCCAAGTCGATGATTGAGTTGAGTAGAACACAGGACGAAGAAGTTGGTGATGGTACCACATCCGTTATCATTTTGGCGGGTGAAATTTTGGCCCAAACTTTCCCTTACATTGAAAAACACATCCACCCAGTTGTGATTATCAAGGCCTTGAAGCAGGCGTTGAACGACGCATTGGCAATAATACACGAGGTTTCGGTGCCTGTGGACATTGACAACGACTCAGCCATGATCAAATTGATTAAGGCATCGATCGGAACCAAGTACGTGAACAAGTGGTCTGAGAAGATGTGTGAGTTGTCGTTGAAGGCAGTTAGAACCGTTGCCATCGACCAGGGTGACCACAAGGAGATCGATGTCAAGAGATACGTGAGAATTGAGAAGATTCCTGGTGGAGAAGTCACAGACAGTGAAGTGTTGGACGGGATCCTTTTGAACAAGGATGTGACCCACCCCAAGATGAAGAGACATATTGAAAACCCCAGAATTATATTGTTGGACTGTCCCTTGGAGTACAAGAAGGGTGAGTCACAGACCAACATTGAGATCACAAAGGAAGAGGACTGGAACCGGATATTGCAGATTGAAGAGGAGCAAGTCAAGTTGATGTGTGAACAATTATTAGAGTTCAAGCCTGACTTGGTCATCACAGAAAAGGGTGTCAGCGACTTGGCACAACACTACTTGTTGAAGGGCGGAGTTACTGCCTTGAGAAGAGTCAAGAAGACCGACAACAACCGTATTGCTCGTGCGACTGGGGCTACCATCGTCAACAGAATAGAAGATTTGAAGGAATCCGATGTGGGGACTAAGTGCGGTTTGTTCAAGGTAGAATTAATTGGTGACGAATATTTTACATTCCTTGTTGAGTGTCAAGAGCCTCAGGCATGTACTGTGATGTTGAGAGGGCCCTCAAAGGATATTTTGAATGAGATTGAACGTAATTTGCACGATGCCATGGCTGTTACGCGTAACGTTATGTTCGAGCCCTCTTTGCTGCCTGGTGGTGGTGCTACGGAGATGGCCGTCAGTGTCAAATTGTCAGAAAAGGCTAAGACAATTGAAGGTGTGGCCCAATGGCCCTACCAGGCTGTGGCCGATGCCTACGAGGTTATTCCCAGAACCTTGATCCAGAACTGCGGTGGTAACACCATTCGTACGATGGCTCAGTTGAGAGCCAAGCATGCTGAAGGTAAGCATACTTTTGGTATTGATGGTGATAACGGTAAGGTGGTTGATATGAACGAATACGGCATCTGGGAGCCTGAGGCTGTCAAGCTGCAATCGCTCAAGACAAGTATAGAGAGTGCTTGTCTCTTGTTGAGGGTGGATGACATTGTCAGTGGTGTTCGTACCACCCAGTAGATTCTGTGGTGAGTTCACACAGTATCTTGTGTAATAGAACGAATTCTGTATAGTAAAAGATCGATATGATTCTGAGGAAGTGGTGTATGATATATACATGGAACCATTGGTAGAGTTCTGAAGATAGTGAATAAAGTATTCAATATTTGAATACATTATTTTATACTTCAAACGAAATCCCATCCAATACATTAATGGTGTGAATAAGTATCTTCTATAACGCAAGCAAGTACCAATAATATTAATGAATTTTCAATAGACCATTTCTAAGTGCAGCCCTTAATAATAAGAATAAGTTCCAATATCAATTCCACGCATAGATATGAAGCCATACTTACGTTTCACTATTTGTTAACGCATAGTTGAAGATTAGTTTCCAGTAGTGGTCAGCTACCAATGACCATTAGTTGGTATAACATGTATGAGGCAATTTTTGCAGGATTATGGTTATCTGGGATATGTAATAGCTTACTACTACTCCGTGGTTTCAAAGCGAAAGTAATGAAGAGGTGAGGAGTAATAATAGAGCTAACAGTAGTAATAGACAAAGTATTAGAGCTGATAGTAGTAATAGACTAGTTGTACTAATAGACATAGTAATAGACATAGTGATATACGTACTAATAGACGTACTAATATACATAGTATATACGGCGTAATACGTACTAATAGTCGTAGAAATAGTCGTAGAAATAGTTGTAGAAATAGTCGTACTAATAGACGTAGAATTAGAGCTAATAGTAGTAATAGAGCTACCAGTAGTAATAGACGTACCAGTAGTCGTACCAATAGTTGTACCAATAGTCGTACTAATACTCGTACTAATAGACGTACTATAGAAGCACTAATAGACGGTAGACATAGTAATAGGCATAGTAATAGACATACAAAGAATACATCATAATATACGGAATGTAGAATGTGGTAGCGCGTATTACTGAATATATTATAGTCTTCAAATCCCTATATGCCATCTCGGTGTTTATAAATACTCCAGAAACAGCAAATGTCTGATCTTGTGATCGTCCCCAATTCCATCTGGTAGTAGTACCAAGAGCAGAGCCATCGGAACTATTCCCAATAGAAACAGGGGCAGATCTACTGGACAGGACATAGAGCCAGAAACAGCCGTAATTGAGTAATGGAATTTTAAACATAGCCGTTTCTGGAGGTGTTGATAGCATTAGTTGATTTATTTCATTCATCTACATCACTGAGTGAGTTAGTCAGTTGTTCTCCAATCTCCATAACATTTGTATATACTTTAGTTGCATTTGTTACTGCTGCAGTCAGCTCACACTCGTTGGTTGGCACTTTAGTTACATAGTTTGCACATTTAGTTGCCGAAGTTACATAAGGTATATTAGTACATTAAGTACAAGTACATTAGTACATTAAGTACGAGAACATTAGGTACATTGGGTACATTAAGTACATTAGTACATTAAGTACATTAGTACATTAAGTACATAAGTATATTTGGTGCATTGGGTACATTAAGTACATTAAGTACATAAGTATATTTGGTACATTGGGTACATTAAGTACATTAAGTACATAAGTATTACTTGGTTACTACTTTAGAGTGGATAAGTGAATTTGGAGTACTTCTGCTAAGACATCTTTGGCTCAACCCTTGTGGGGTCTCATCTATTATCGCCCTCATCCATCAGACTCCCTTATTGGTACGCCATATCAATCCTATCACCATTTCTGCACCTATTCGTCCTTCTGTTAATCCGATTCCCTTGATAAACTTCCTATACATCGTCTTTGCATCACCATGTCTGCTACCGTGTTTCCTTTGCGCGTCAAGACACTCGTTTCGTGGCCTGGAGAGCAGGACGGAGATTTGGGCTTCATGGAGAATGAGATCGTTGAAGTGTTTGCTGCAGTAGACAACAGCTGGTGGAACGGCCGGTTGAGAAGAAATGGGGCAGAAGGCATTTTCCCCAAGGACTATGTCGAGGTTCTTGAAGATAAGCTCCAGAAGTCTGGCTCTCATCCATCGCTCGTCGCTCTGAGAGCCAATACCCCCCAGGTGGGAAATACGCCAGTCAAAGAATATGATCTGAGAAGAAATAGCAAGGTGGGGACTCCAATGAACCGGTATACCGCCTCGGCCAAGGAAATCGCCGACTACGAATATTCTAACCAAAGTATTTTGTCGCTCAACCAGGAGTTGAAGTCTGGATCCAGCCGAAATTTGAATACCACGGTATCTGGTCCCAAAAATAGGTCTTCCCAGAGATTGACATTTGATGAGTCTCCGCTGGAGAGAGAACGGGAATTGGAGATTAAACTCCAGCTCCAGGAACAGCAGATCCAAATGTTGATTCAAAATGCGCTGCAGACGGCCAAGCCTGAAAGAGAGAGAGTATTGGAAAGCCTGCTGCTGATCCTGCCCCAGAGACAAAGTCAACGATTATGGCAGGTTGACGAGGGAGTGGTTACTCCTAACGAATCTCCTTCGACGGTGAAATTACCGGAAACTTCGTTGGCATTCAATTCCCCCCGGCATCAGACAAGTTCATTTGGCCATAAAGGATCGGCGGAGTCTTATCCGGTGACTGCCGTCCAGACCCCTCCTAAGCTGGCCAATAGAGTCTCCAAGACATCTACATTAGTACCAGAATTCGAATCGATGTCACTAGAAGAAATTGCCTTGAAAAGAAAGCAATTGGAGTTGGAACTTGAGAAATTGAAGCTAATCGAAATCTCCCAGAAGAGACGCTCCCAAATCCTCTCCAAGGAAAGCCACTACGAGGATGCGTATATGAGCGAGGATCTTGCTTCTTCCAAAAGAAACCAGGGTTCTGCTGAAGATCTGTTAAGCCAGAAGACCCAGATTGAAGCTAAAGAGGAGAAATACGTTGATGACGTCGATGCCGATGACGAAGATGAATATTCTGGTGAATCACAATCACCACCGCCACCTCCTCCTCCAAAGCACTCTTCGCCAGCTCATAATAGACTCAGTATGATTGGATGCACAGAGGCTAAAAAAGTTAAGGTTCCATTCGATGCTGACGACTTCCGATTTTCAGGCTCCCGAGGTACTCCGAGATATGAAGAAGGGAAGGTGTTTGCTTCTTCTAAGGCCCAGCAAGAACATTTGAGAACTTCTGTCAAGTCTCTCCAAAGCGATGTGTTGAATTTATCTGAATTAAGTGCAACTAGTGCTGGTTCCTATTTAAGGCATAAAAGCGGAGCAGAGTCGCTCCTGAGACAAATGGCGCCTCTGAGCATGTTACTGGGCCACAACCCTACAAAGACTTCTAATGAAGAACTCATGGACTTGACTCAGGATAGGAAGAGTAAACAGTCCAACATTTTCCGCAAGTTGTTGTCCAAGAAGAAGGAAGATACTCAGGTTTCAGAGAATCCTGGAGCTGATGGTTTGGAGTGGAATGAGTTAAAGGCTGATTTAAACAGAATGAGTTCTTTGACCACTCAGGACAGACAGTATCGTACCAGAAGAGTTGTTAGAAGTGATGGTGGGATTATTGTCAAGCCCTTGGAATATATTTCGGAAATTAACACCAATGAAATTGTGGGTGATTCAGAAACTGTTTTCGCCATAAACAATATTTCGTACAATAAAGTGTCTTCGTTTGTGAAATCTTACGATATTGGCGTTGACTTGAATGATTTAATTTCCGATGTCAGCATAAAATTCCGATCATCTAAATTGAACCAGATATTTGCCATATTGCTTCACTTGTGCAAATTCACCATAAAGGAGGAACCCAACAAGATCCTGCAACAGAAGCCTAAACTTAAAGAAGTTGCAGCCTCAGGAGAAGCTACAATTTACCAATTGAATTATTTGTTCAAGAAGATCTTGGACGCCTTGCATATAGAATCGGAACTTGTATTAGGGTTTTGGAAGAAGCCTAACGAGTTTTATCACGATGAGCAATACGTGATCAACCATTGCTGGTTGAGTTTGTTGATTGAGGATCAATATAGGTTCATTGATCTTCAGTTATTCAAGAAGGGGTCAGTTTGCAATATTTCAGGATTCAATGAATTTTACTTTTTAGCTGAACCTCTCCAGATGGTTTCAACCCACATTCCTTCAGTTGTCGAATTGCAACATGTGGTACCACCTATAGACCAGAACATTGCATTCTACTTGCCTCGGGTGTACTCGGGGTACTTCAGAAACCAGTTGAAATTCATTAACTTCAACAACGCATTGACAAAATTAAAGGACATGGAGATCTTCGAATTAGAGATGGAGATCTCGGCTGAAGTCGAAATTTTTACCTTGATAAAGACAGCAAGCTTGACCACCAACGACTACAGTTTATGTCAGGTGCACTGGCCCAAGGGAGACAAGCGTGTGGCTAAGATCAAGGCCTTACTTCCAGAGGGGGATTCAATCGGAGTGCTACAGATATTTGCTGGGCCAAAGGGCAAACAGAAGCACTTGGAAAACGTGCACGAGTTAGCAGTGGTGATTCCCTTACAGCATGATGGCGAGTTGAAGCCATGTAAGTTTGTTCCACGGTATCCGACCGTTCAAAGCCAGTCCAACGACTTGTATATCAAGCAGCCACAGGTATCGAAATTAATTGCCAAAAACTCATACAACTTTGAGATCTTGCAACATCCTTCCGAGGGCATTAGCGGATCCACACAGCCTAATCCGGACTTCAAGTTGGTGATTGAGTCTCCCAGTGGGAAATATTACAAATTGAACAAGGAGGATCCAGCGCTAGCATTTGGGGTATATACGACCAACATCAAGAGTCTTGAACCGGGAATCTACAGGGGGTTAACTATTGGCGATAGTGGCAACAGCTGGTATGTTTTCTGTCAATGGGAATGTGTTAAGTAGGCACCGATGGAATGACTTGCTTTGTATCCAATAATTAGAATGACACTCCTTTAAGTTTATAGCAGCTTCAGGGCACTACATTTATACTTTCCAGTAAAATGCATTCATAAAAGGGATGCATTATTATTCAGTAATTAAAGCATATCTTTAGATTTCCAGAAATGTTGTGGTTACGGTATATCTTCTAGTACTACTCTATCTTTGGTGATACTAAAATCTATGAGGATAATGATGATACTTTTACAGTTATAAGAGAAGACCGTGCAATGCACAGTATGCTTACTCTTAGAACTATTTTGTTGCCTACCAAATATTTATGTACCATTCCCTTCAAAATGCATTGTGTGAGTACCAGAGAGAGATTACCACCGTGTAATCATGAATATGCAACAATCAATACAACAATGGCAAAATATAATACAGCATCTTTAAATCACCTCTAGTGATAGTAGGAGATAACTCTTCCAGTATCTCCAAGCACTCTGCATACAGCTATCTGTGCACACAATTACCTACAGATCATTGATCTGGTACCCTGTACAGAGGAGCCATTGATCCAGAATTGTACATACATACTCCTGTATTGGAACGGTACGAGAACAGACAGCGAAGAGCTAACTGAATGCATATTTTATGGAATACTACTGCGATTTATTCTATGGAACGCTGCGGCGTGTTTTATGATTACTACGACGTATTTTATGGAATAACGACGTATTTTATGGAACGCTGCGACTTATTTTCTACACTATTTCACACTGTCCCATATGCTATTTTATGCTACATTAATTATGTTCTTCTACGTTTGTCTACATTCTTCTACATTCATCTATATTCCTACAGCATAGTATATTATTCTATATTATCTCGCAATATGCCATATTATCTTAGTTATTCTATACGGTATCTCTTCAGATCAGCGCACTACAAAAGAAGGCTTGGTCCACCACAAATTTTTAGCGTCCAAATCAGTCAGTCCACAAACTCCATAAATCGATTTACCTCTCTATCCTTGTATATACTTTTATATTCTTCTAAGTGATATTACATTCGTCCCCTGTGTACTACACAAGACGCCTATCCGCCTAACCAATGGACTTTCCCACCATCCAAGAAGGTAAGGAGGCCACTCCAGTGGGAAACAGCCACCATCGGCTGCCCACCGATCTGGCACAGCCACTGATTCAGTCGATGCCGTTGCTGGCTTCGCTTGAAGTGCCGCCTGTGCGACTGTCGCTGCAGCGAAGGAAGAGAGGCCTTTCTCTCCGGTCTCAGATGTTCAACAAGAACTTACTTCAGAACTCAGCTGCCAATGCGCTCTCACCGCCCGAGGAGTCGACTACCAATGGAGGAAATGGAGGGAATAGAGATAACGGAGAAAAGGGGGGATCCAAATCAAGATGGTATTCCCGGGGGTCTGCAAACGCCAATTCCACTGGTAATACTGGCAATGGTTCATCTGTGGAATCGGGTATTGAATTACACTCGTTCAAAGTGCCAAAAATCAGCATCCAGGAGGAAGAGAATGTTCCCGACGATAATGTCATTCACAATTACTCACCCTACACCAGTTCCAAGTACTTGAGCTCCTCTGCGCGTCTATCTACCCATTCCACAAGATCGGATATGGGGTCAGATACTTCGGAATCTGAGTTGTCCCATGGTCCCCCCCATGGAATTCACAAAAAACGCAAGCTGGCTCTTTTCTACCTTCGCAGACTCAAGAACCGTATTTTGGGCATCCAAGAAGTTCTCCACACCGAAAATGGCCGGGTCATCCCCTTGTCCATCGATCCGGAGGTATCCAACGAGTTGTACGGCCAAGAGTTCTACAGCAAACAAGCCAAACTGTACATTGATGAGCGCACAAATGAGGCCTATTGCAATAATATGATCACTTCTTCCAAGTACACGGCGTACGACTTTCTTCCCAAACAGTTGAAGGCGCAGTTCTCCAGAATCGCCAATTGCTACTTCTTGGTCGTGGCCATCATGCAGATGATCCCAGGTTGGTCTACTACAGGTAAGTTCACCACCATCATCCCTTTAATGATCTTCATGTCGATCTCTATCGCTAGAGAGGGCTTTGACGATTGGAAAAGGCATGCGCATGATAAAGAGGAAAATAATAAGTCTACTACTATTATCAAAGTCGATACCGAGTACTACACGAGAGCCACAAACTACGAGCCGTCCAGCAGTGAAACCTCCTACGATGAATCAGCCTCTGACCGCCTATCTAACCCTGATGCTATGAAAAGATACGGTTTGGTAGAACATAAGGCTGCCTGGAAAGACATCAAAGTGGGGCAAGTGATTCGCATCAACGAGGACGAATGGTGTCCTGCGGATATCGTGTTACTTGCAACCTCGAGTGAAGAAAATGAGGCATACATTGAAACCATGGCTATGGATGGAGAAACCAACCTTAAGACAAAAATGCCCCATCCGGAAATTGCGAAGCATTTTTCTACAGCATTTGGCTTGAAATCGCAACAATGCTTGTTCACTGTTGAAGATCCCAACATCAATTTGTACAATTTTGATGGGAAGTTTGAATTCAATGACAAGACGTACTCTTTAGGCTCTGATAACGTGGTCTACAGAGGTAGTATTCTTAGAAATACAAAATCCATTTTTGGTATGGTTGTTTTCACTGGAGAGGAGACCAAAATAAGAATGAATAATATTAAACATCCCAGAACAAAATCTCCTAAGTTGCAAAAAAATATCAATTACATCGTTATTTTCATGGTGTTCGTTGTGATAAGTTTGTCTTCATTTTCCTTGATGGCCCAGAGATTACTCAAGGATAGAGACCTTCCCAAAATGTGGTACCTCTATAACCAAGACGTTGGTGTTGCTGCCACTTTCATGGGTTTTATTATCATGTACAATACCTTGATTCCACTTTCACTTTACGTTACGATGGAAATCATTAAGGTGATGCAATTAGTCTTCCTTCAGTATGATATCGACATGTACCATGTGGAAACAAATACTCCAGCCGATGCAAAAACTGCAACAATATTGGAAGAATTGGGCCAAGTCAGTTACATATTCAGTGACAAGACCGGTACTTTAACGGATAATAAGATGGTTTTCCAGAAATTCAGTGTATGTGGGGTCAGTGCACTTCATAATTTGGATTTGATCTTATCTGGGAAGTCCAAAGGTGGAAACGATGTGGCTTCCTTGATTGCAACTCCTGTTGTATTACCTTCCCAACATGCGCTGCCATCTCCTCCCCAATTTAATCTGCTCTCTTCTCTGCCTCGAAATAGTGGATTTGCGGCAAGAAATCCTGAACCAAACACTTCTACTCTTGCTCGTCAGAGTTTGGAATTGGGAAACGTCAGATCTAATCTTAGTTGGGTTTCTAGTGCTGATCCTCTAATGACCCAGGAGTTGCCAACATCATTGCAAATATTAAAGTACATGCAATTGCATCCTCAAAGATTATTCTCCAAAAAGACTAAGCAATTGCTTTTGTCGATTGCACTTTGCAGCACTTGTCTCCCTAGGAAGCCAAACACTGCAGATGTTTTCTCAGGATCTACAATAACACTTGATGAACTTACCCAAGTTGTTGACGACGGTGATATAGAGTTTCAGGCCACTTCGCCTGATGAATTAGCGTTAGTCAAAGCAGCAAGAGATTTAGGATTTGTCATATACAACAGGCAGGCTGGAGTAATTACATTGAAAACCTATCCAGATGGTTTTGACAATGATCCAAAGTTTGAAGAGTACCGAGTGTTGGATATCATTGAGTTCTCATCCAACAGAAAAAGAATGTCGATCATTATTGAGTATCCTGATGGAAGAATAGGGCTTATTTGCAAAGGTGCAGATTCAATTATAATGGAAAGGTTGAAGTATAGAGATATGGCTCGGGCCAAGGCAAGAGAAATTGCACATGCATCAGCTGATCGTAAAACCAAGGAAGCAGATATTGTGTTGCACAGCAAATTGTCTTCTGAGAAGGTCCGAGCATCTATGGGGTCCTTTAAAGAATCAATGAATGTTGAGCATCGGATGGCTTCAATTGATAACTATTTGCTGAATAAAGATAGTGAGGAATTAACTAATGTCGCTTTGGATGCCAGAAAGTCGTTACATCTTCAACAAGCCAAAAAGTATAGTTTGGATAATGCAACTAGTGGACCAATGTACTCTGATCCTGGTTCTTGTGGTCTTTCTATTCCAAATGACAAGTTATTGATTAATGATGAGTTTATTGTTGAGAAGACCTTGGAGCACATTGAGGAGTACTCCACAGAGGGTCTTAGAATATTAATGTATTCCTTCCGGTGGATTGACAAGGCGGAATACGACAGTTGGTCGAGAGAATACGCGGCAGCGAAGACTTCATTGGTTAATAGAAATGAAATGGTAGAGGAAGTTGGGGAAAAGATTGAGCATAGTTTGGAATTGACAGGTGCAACAGCCATTGAAGACAAATTACAGGAAGGTGTCAGCGAAGCAATAGAGAAATTAAGGAGAGCGGGAATAAAATTATGGATGCTTACCGGTGACAAGAGAGAAACTGCAATTAACATCGGTTATTCATGTCGTTTGATCAAAGATTATTCTACGATAATTATTTTGAGTGGTGATGATGGAAACAGTGTTTTAATGCAGCGTATCACAACGGCAACCTCAGAAATATGCGCAGGAAGAGTGGCTCACTCGGTAGTTGTCATTGATGGTGCAACTTTAGCTGAGGTGGAGAACGATCCTGCTATGTTTTCCTTATTCCTTGATCTCTGCATTAAGGTGGATTCAACTATCTGTTGTAGAGCATCGCCTTCTCAGAAGGCGAAAATGGTTACCTCTATTCGTGAACTTAGACCTAAGGAGGTCACATTGGCTATTGGAGATGGTGCAAACGATATTGCCATGATTCAAAGTGCCGATATCGGGATTGGTATTACTGGGAAAGAAGGTTTGCAAGCAGCTAGATCAGCAGACTATGCGATTGCGCAGTTCCGCTTCCTTCTTAAATTGTTATTGGTAAATGGAAGATATAATTATGTTAGAACTTCCAAGTTCGTTCTTTGCACATTCTACAAGGAGTTATTATTCTACTTGACCCAGTGCATTTACCAGCGACAAACAATGTTCTCAGGTTCATCGATGTATGAAAGCTGGTCTTTATCGATGTTTAATACCTTATTTACCTCTTTACCGGTTCTTGTTGTTGGCATGTTTGACAAGGACTTGAAACCCTCCACTTTATTAGCAGTTCCTGAGTTGTACGCCAAGGGAAGAGAGTACAAAGCGTTCAACCTACGGGTGTTTATCTCATGGATGTTTCTTGCTGCTTCACAGAGTGTTTGCATTACTTTCTTGGCCATATACGTGTGGGGATGGTATGCTTTGAAAGATAACTCTGTGTTGCCCTTGGGAACTATGGTGTTTGGTGTTCTTGTCATTGTCATTAATGCCAAATGCGAGTTTATAGAGATGCAGAACAGACAGTTTTTTGCATTTGGTGCATTTATTGTTTCGGTGGGTGGGTACATGCTTTGGAATGTTTTGATTATGATGTTATACAGAACAAAGCAGTCTCCAATATTCTTCGTCAGTTACGGTTTGACAGAGTTTGGTTCCGACCAGAGTTGGTGGGCAGCATGTTTAATGTTGGTAACAATCCCTATCTTGCTTGATGTTTGCCTCAAGACCCTAAAGTTCATCTTCAGACCTGGAGACGACGAACTCTTCAAAATGTTTGAAAAGGACATTGATTTACGCCGGTCTTTCGAACAAAGGTCCTACAGCGAACTTTGCCAGGGCTGGACTTTCCCTGTTGAGCCCAGCACCACAGTCACTCGCATCAAGCGCATTCTTCGCAGTGTATTTATCTGGTCCAATAAGAATAGTCCACAAGAAGCACGGGATCATGAAGAATCTCCAGAAAGTTTGGTCCAAAGCGCCGCCTACAGAAAGAGAGCAGGAACAAACCCCAACCCGACTGAACTTCCACCTGGTGCTGATGGAGAAGCTGTTTTGAGCCAATACGAGATTCTTCCTCTGGGAAAACGTGTAAAGCGTCATCGCAGCGAATCTTGGGCACAAATGGTTGGCAGTCGTTTTGGCTTCAAGTCCGAAACTGATGAAGATGTGGATGCTATCATAGATCAGAGATTGAAAGGACTTCAGGTGTGATATGAACGGATAAAACAAACAGTGGAAACAATAGAGGAACCGAAAGGGTTCTTGTGGTGATTAATTGTATTTGTTACAGTTAAAAATTGTTATGTAAGGATTATCTTGATCTATGGCTACTATCATTTGCTATTATTCTCGTTATTATTCTAATGGGGTTGTATTTTATGTACATTTAGATGTTGGTTTATTTGCTTTGAACGATATTGTGTTTCTGGTAAGAGGGGGTTGTGTGTGTGTGACTCAATATGACTCAATCAAGTGACTTTAAATTAACCCATTAATTTTGACTGTAATCGGCTAAATACAACACCCAATCAACTCAACAGTCAAAATGGCCGCTGTGGAAGAACCGCTAAATGTCGTTATTGTCGGAGCGGGAGTACTTGGGCTTTCAACGGCTCTTGTCATAAGTGAGAGGCTTCGTGCAAATCACAGTATCACCGTTATAGCGGAACATCTTCCTACCGGTGTCTCCTACCCTCCAGAGTTCACTTCACCCTGGGCTGGTGCCCATTTCCGGCCTTTCCCTAGCAGAGATGCTAATGATGAACGCATGATGCAATTGACTCGGATCACGCAGACCTACTTCCGCCATTTGGCTGAAGTGGCTCCCAACCTGAGCGTCAAATTTATCCGAGCCCAGGAATTTTTCGAAGCCCCAGATGAATACTACAGGGGAATCAAGTATGGCTACAGCGAGGACATGGAACAATTCAAGGTACTTGATGTGAAAGAATCACAGCATGCCTTCCCTCAGGATATATTGGGCACAGAGTACAAAGCATGGGCCCTCGATGCACCCATGTATTTACACTATCTTTTCCGTTTATTGCGGAACCAGAATGGAGTAACGTTTATCCGGGCTAGACTTGCATCTTTGAAACAGGTTAGGGAGCATGTAAACAGCGACCGACTTGTAATTATCAATTGCTCCGGGATGGGTCTCCAATACGACGGAGGTTACGATGAGACCTGTTTCCCTATTCGTGGCCAAACATTGTTGGTGTCACCTCCAACTAACGTGGGGGATGAAATTACGATCACAAGACAGCATAGTGATGGGAATTGGACATTCTGTATTCCCAGACCGTATAATGGAGGCTGGATAGTGGGAGGAACTAAGCAAGTCGGTGAAACGGAAGCGAAGCCACGCGAGGAAGATACGAAGGCATTGATTGAACGAGGAACAAAGTTTTTTCCGTTTTTGTTGAAAGCAGATAAAAGGGGCAACAAGTACCTTGATGTTATTCGGATAAATGTTGGCTTTAGACCTGCTCGGAAAAATGGGTTACGTTTGGAAATAGACCAGAATCATGAATTCCCGGTGATTCACAATTACGGTGCAGGTGGAATGGGGTACGAGTTGAGTTACGGGGCAGCAACAAAGGTTTACGAGTTATTGGGATCTTTATTGTTCAAACATAAGTTATAAGTATACGAAAAATACGAGCATGTAAAGAAGTATTTATTAATGCAAGAATACGAGGAACACTCGTAATAGATAATTAGATGCGGAATTGTGCAACAATTCCTACTAATGGTTAATGGCACATACTGACCAAAAGTACAACCTATTCTCTAAATCACTTCACAGAATCAAAACAATATATTAATTTAAGCAAATAACTCATAATAAAATGAACAAATGCAGAAGAAAAAATGCACAAGAGTTGATGATCACCATGGATCAAACATCCAAGAAACGGAAGATGAAAGTAGCAAATGTAGATGCGGCAATGAGGAAACAAATCATGTTTGGACCAAACTTGTCACCGTACTTGACGGCTCGCTTTTCTCTAATGTTAGCAACTCTCCAAATGTATCTATAAATGGCGTATGACATAGTGAAAAGAGCACTGATGAAGAAACCGATACTGGCAGTCAAAGCAGTACGGTTACCATAGTTCATTAAAGTAGTAGCTGTGGCAGACAAGATCATACCAATAGACAACCACGACAAGAAAGTTCTTTCAGCAGCAAAGTAGACCTTGGGTTCGATTCTAACAGGCACAGCAATAGTCTTGCCCTTAGGAATCTTATCAGCAAAAGTCGAGTTCAAGTCAAAGTTGGTACCTGGCTTAACAGTAAATGTTCTGTCATCATTGAAGAAGTGCAAGAACGCACCATAAAGACCACTGAGGAAATTCTGGACAGAGTTCTGACTTCTCTTGCGTTGGTAGGGAACCAACAAAGGTGTAGATTCGTCCAAATCTTCTTCCAAGGGGTTAATATCATTAGAAAAGGTGACACCATTGGTGTAACCATTGTCAAGCAATTCTTCTTCATCCATTTCTCCTCCACTACTTGAAGACTTGATTGCTCTTTGGTGTCTGTTGATACCGTATTCGTTTTTGGGCTTTCTAATGTCGATGTCCATTTGAGTGTACCAGAAGGGTAACAAGTCCACCATGTCAGTCAACAAGGTAGCACTACCGTGAATGAATTTAGAAAACTTGGGCACAGCTTCAACCAAATGGGAAGCAACCAAGTCTCTAATCCATTGTGGTGGTTCCTGACCCAATTGAGTTTGCAACTTAACTTCCAACACAGCGTAGGGGAAACGGCAAACATCAGACTCGGGCAATTGGCTGAATGGGTAGTCAACTCCAATGTCCATTCTTCTCCAGTTACCGTTAGTTCTGTCATGACCGTCAAAGTTGTCTTCTCTCACCATGGTCAATTCGGTATCCAAAGAGATACGGACTCTGGCATCACCAGGCAATTGGAACGCAGTTCTGTTGTAAAATGATCTCATGACTGGTCTCATCTTATCCTTAATGACACGGTATTGTACTTCCTTGGCCAATCTTTCCAAGTTGTCAATTTCTTGTGGAGACTTCTTACCATCCTTACGCATCTTTTCGAATGCTTGACTGGCAGTAAATTCACCAGTGAGGAATTGGTTGACTTTCTTTTCCTTCAAGGCAAATCTAGCCTTGACAGACTTTTCACCAGTCCAATCTTCTCTGTGGGTCTTTCTTTCAACGAAAATCTGTTCCAGCTTCATGCCACCGTACCATCTCAATCTGATGGCCTCAGCACCTTCATCCTTACGCAATCTACCGTAGTACAAATCACATGGACGGTTGTCAAAGTAGATGGAGGTGATGGCAGAATCTTCAGGCTCGAATTCCTTTTCAGCATTGAAAACCAAGACAGGCAAGTGCTTCAAGACAATCAATTTCAATTCTGTGATGTTGTCTGGATGGACCCAGTACTTGGTAGTTTGTCTGACAAAGTTTTGTTGAGAACCACCTGCAGCAGAGTCACCCTTGACAGGGTTACCTCTGGTTCTGACCAAGTCGTACAACTTGGACAACTTAACAATCAAAGCGTCATAGTTGTCCTTGTAGAAGGGTTTGGCATTCAATCTAACTTGGAAGATTGGCTTCAAGGTGAACTTTGTGGTCTTATCGTGCTTCTTGACAATCTTTTGGAACCCAGTGTAGTTCAAACGGGTATACTTAGCCAAATCATGGACATCGGCAATGATATCAGACAACTCTTCTTCCAACTCTTCGAAATCTTGTTCCAGAGGTTGTGCGGCCAGTGGGTTATTCAATGCACCAACAACCTCGTAAACGTACTTTTCTGAGTCCTTGATACGACGATTAACCTCAGTGTTCTTCACCTTAGTGAAAGAGTAGACTTTGTCCAATTCGTTTTCCAAGGCATTCAAAAATTCTTCCTCCAAGTCGTTATTCCACACATTGTCATTTGCTTTCAAGCCCTTCTTCATCTGGTGCTTCAAGTCATCGTAGTCGATGTAATAGAAGCTGTAGCTCTTGATGAGAGCATTTCTGAGATGTTCTCCAAACTTCATTATCTAGTTACTCCTCAACAACTAGGAACCACTACTCTCTGTTATTGCAGTGATTAATAGAAGCAAAATGCCCAGGTACTACTTAACTAATGGTGCAAGAAGAATAGTAGCCAAATCTTAGCAAAAGAACCACAAGGTAATTATTCCACTCGATATTGGAAATTGAAATTCTTCAACTACCAGATATCAATTCAACCTCCCATATATTGGAGGCTCGATAATTAAATGCGTGGGCCGGTCGTGTCCCTTCGAATGTATAGACAGAGAATCACAAAAAAATGCCCTATTCGTACAATTTGGGGGGCCTCTAATAAATACAAACGTCCCAAACTTGTATGTTAGGTATATTAGCATACCTGCTGTACTCAAGCCATTAAAAACTAATGGAAGCACCATTCAATTTGGGTTCTTCACAAGCGGCTTAGTCAAATGTCACTTACCTGATAGCGGTCAGACAATGGGCAGTCTTCTTACATCAGAACACAAAGCTCTGTAAAGGTGTTTGTTCATGCCGTACCATCGTTCAAACAGGAAGCCACTTAAATTAGGTCCCACGTGTGCCGGATAGAGATTGTGTACTGGAGACAACAGCACGGTTGAACAGGAAACAGAAGCGAGGGCCAGCTATCAGGAGTCAAATTCGCTAGAGAATAGCGAAAGTTTTAAATTAGTGTCGTAGTGCCAATTACATGACCGTCAACTCTGACAGCGTTCAATGGAGAGTGTTAGTTTCCGTAGTTAAAATCAACTTTGTGTATTCGCTTCCAAACCTTTATCTTTAACTTAAGCATTGCAACCTGCAATTGATAAGGGAATTAAGTGCAAAAAAACAAAAAAATTAACTGGGGCAAGCCCGGAATCGAACCGGGGACCGCACGCACCCTAAGCGTGAATCATACCACTAGACCACGTGCCCGCTTGGATGTCAGATAATTCTGATTTACTATCATCACCAGCTGTTTCAAGATTAGTAGTGTCTTTTGACCGTGGTAGCGACCATACTGGTAGATTTGTTGGACCTTGTACTACTTCGGGAAGACTTGTCAATTTATCCCCACCGGATGAATGAATAGTAACTCAATCTTTGGAAGTTACAAACTGATGACTAGTGAGATCTCTCATGTAACTTTTATAGCAATAGCAATTGGGCTATAATACCTAATAGTCTAAGTGATTAGTCTCAGATATTTCATTTCGTATGGAAGGGAAACTTGGGATAATAGCTCTTTAAGAAAACTCAAGCAACTTCAACAATTCCTTGTTTACTTATTCTGGTGAGGAGTAGAGTGCTGTATTTCCATAACGTAATCCCATTAATATGGTCTCGTTTTTTTGGCAAAATGTTAACTTGGCCTGTAACAATATAGCTCGAAGAAACCTCCGTAAGAATTAGCTTTCAGCTAAAACTAGATAGGAATATCATCACAACAAGAAATGTGCTAAATTTCTTTGGAAGCAGATGAAGTCAACCATTTCACCTGTGGATCCAACTTGCAATCGCATTCCCCACCTCTTTTCCAAAAGAATAAAGTTGTATTTTACTTATTATTTTGGCACCAAACAAGTTGCTTATTTGAAAAGGCCAGATTTGTTAGCTCATGGGTTAGAACTCTTGAAATATGTTTATTAGATATTGGTGATATTAGGAATAGTAACACACTTGAAAGTGTTTCCTGCTGTTCTAGAAAAAAGGAAAAAGAAGAAGTTTATGGTTCAATTATTACTACTCATTTTGCAGACATTTAATTTTTTTAATCAAAATAGTTAAGAAGTATTCAAAAAAGGAACTAACTATATCCAAGGGGAGTGCTATTTTCCCATTTCACTCACACACAATGCCGTAATCAATAACACTACAGCAATTAAGTATATGATAATCAAACTAAATCATCATACGCCAATTTGAACTGTCCAGGTTTGTAAAGAATTGATTCATTTGTGACTGCAAAAAACCATTCCAAGTAAACAAATCAAATAGTTGGGACACTACGAAGAAGCATATTATTTATGATTCAGTTACCGCTATTTCTAGTTTTGCTTTTACCTGATTCACCAACACCAGGGAAATGTTTCTTTAAAGAAGATATCAAGGGAGTGGTTTTTTTTTTTTGAAAGAATCATCATTCATTGGGAAACTATATATGTGCTATACACA
>JAKVQZ010000111.1:0-33919 GCA_030463055.1 Lizanozyma gosingica | reverse complement strand
GTTGTTGTTGTTGTTGTTGTTGTTGTTGTTGTTGTTGTTGTTGTTGTTGTTGTTGCTGTTGTTGTTGTTGTTGTTGTTGTTGTTGTTGCAGCTGTTGCTGCGGCTGTTGTTGGTGAAGCATATCATTAGTGGTACCATACTGCTCATTAGTGGCACCCACTTTACCTATAGGACCACCTTTCTTTTCTAAAAGATATTGCTTTCTATTTTCCTCAAAGTGTGGGTCGTCCAAATATTCTTCCAAGGACGAGGTTAAGGCAGTGGGTGCATGTTTTATTGTCGGGACATGCAATTTTGTTGCATATTCCAAGTGCTTGGCCACACGGAGGTAGTCGATAACGTATTTAGTTTGGTCGACAAACTTTTTGTAGATTGTGAGGGCCTCTTCGGCATCGTACTTGGACATTTCAAAATAGTGCTCCAAGATGTTGATAACAGCCTCGTTCAACTCCTGGAAGAACGCCAACAAGTCATTAACCAACAAACGGAAAGCCGTCAACACGATATCGTTGTTGATATCATTTTCAACAAAATTATTTTTCAACAAAGCGTCGATCTGTTTCTGGACGCTTCCTGTTTCTCTCAACAAGCCTTTCTCTACCGTCAACGTTCGCAAGCGGCCACCAGTTTGGCTAGTCGAATTATTACTCTTCTCATCCCGAACATAATCAATGTGTGTCTGGTCGAATTGCCGGGCCCTCGTAAGAAGATACCGGGCATACCGTGTGATAAAACGCACATCGGCACTGTATCCTCCAGCACTGCGGCCGATGTTGGACTGCAGAATGTTGAGTATGCCTGTATGGTTGGCCAAGTACTTCAACGTGACGTCCTTATCACCTTCTCGGATCATGATATGGAGCACTATAAGTGCCTTGTAGACCACCAGCCATGCGGAATCTTGGATTCGATACTGTAATGAGCGCATCACGGTTTCGAAGTTCTCAACTCCTAGATGGTTTTCAATCAGTGTCGACATAAGAATGGGTTCTATGTACTTCGGTTTGGGAGCAGCCACCTTTACTTTGGTGGCACCCTTGACTATTTTCTCGTAGGTAGTCATTTCGGAAGGAGTGATCGGGTAGTAGCGGATAGAGGCTGGGTGACGGAATTCTTGCTTCTATTTTTTGTACGGGAAAATAGCCGGAAAAGCTGGTAAAGTGTTCAGGACACTGTACACTTGCAATTGGGGTGGAATTGGAAGGATGGACTCAGGAAGATGAGGGAAAGTGCGCTGAACTCCGGTTCAAACTGGATGATAGGAAGTGTTGTTGAATTTATTCCATCAATAGAATATGGATGTTTTGAGATTTCCCTGCGCACGACTGGTGTTGTTACTATGAAAGGTATAAGTAGTGTTGGGATGGTGATATAGTAATGGAATTAGAGGTAATATAATAGTGGAATGTGATGTATAATGACAGGTATCGGATTGGTCTTAGTATATGTAGAGTTAGAGTACTTGCTGATAATATTGTGCACTGGATTGTTGTGCTGTACTAGATTATTTTGGCGTGGTTTTCTTAGTGAGTATAGTAGAAGATGCTATCATAATACAAGCGACAGTACTTGATAGTAATATCATGGGTTCCAATATCAAGAACCAGTACAACGTGTGCTGTAGATGCTACATGCATTGGAGAATGAAATACTATATAAATACTCAGATTTGTAGTGGTAAGTGGACAGGGTAAATGGACTATTGATGGTGGCAAGAAGATCAACAACAAGGAAAAATACGATTATGTATCTGGTATGTTCTGCAGTTTTTGCAGTCTTATAATACAGTGTTATAGGAAACATTTTATAGTATTTTACGTAGTATAATGTTCTTGTAAGTAATATTTACGTTATTATAGGTCGCATTGATAGCATTCCTTCAGAAGAGGTTAATTCATAAAGTACTAAATTATAATTAAGTAAATGATAACTCTTCTATAGTGTATTATCGTAAGCATTATACTGTGAGTTCAGTACTGCAGCAATATAGTTTAAACTGTTGATGTACCATTAATGTTTGGTCCTTTGTATTAAAGTATTCCACAGATCAACACCAACAAATATTTACAGCCACTTATAACCATTACAGCCATTTTCAATTAAATACAACTATTTACAACTATTTACAGTCATAACAACCATTACAGCCATTTTCAATTAAATACAACTATTTACAACTATTTACAGCCATTTACAACTATTTACAGCCATTTGCAACTATTTACAACTATTACATTCATTTACAGTCATTACCACCATTACAACAATTTGCAGACAATTAATTGTAATCTGCCCTATAATATCTCCTCTCACTTCCTAATTTTGTACATTCCCCCACTACACTTTCTCCAACTATACGATATCTGTCTTGTAATATGTATTACCTATGATACAAAATACTATGTACATGTTTCAACCATTAGTCGTCATTTTCTACGCACTTTATTTATCCTTCATGCCACCTCTCTTTTCAAGAAAGTCCTTGGCCTCATTTACTTTGGTGGCCAAGTACGAAGAACCACCCTTATCAGGGTGATTGGCCATCATCAATTTTCTATGCTGGTCCTTCAAACGGGCCTTAGTCAAGGTCGATTCCTTCAAGTTCAAGATCTGCAATGCCTCCTTGGCCGACATCTTCTGCGCAAAGCTGCCCTTGATAAATGCCTTCCCGTTTAACCCCGGCTGGCTCGACTTGAATCTGCCTGCTACAAAGTAGGCAAGACCAAAACATCCGATCCCGGTCAAATATGGGTGTTCTCCCATCCACTCGGATGCCCTGTCAAAGTACCATTCAGCAGAGCCCTCAGGTGCCCTTTTTCTCTGGAGCTGCCCGGTGTACATGGCTTGTTGCTGGCCCTCGCCGGGTATAGGCAACGTAGGCACTTCTATGGAAGGATTAGACATGATATATGCGATATATGCAGACTTGTAGGTGGATAAGACCTGTTACAGTGTAGCTTTGGTTTGAGTTTGAAGGGGCACTTAAAACTGAGAAGTTCAAAATTTTTTTTCTGGAGAAGGTCGTGCGGAATACACTATACCTCAATATACTCCGTGATAAGCATAGACATGTACAGATACACATAGAGGTATAAATGTACATATACATAGATATATATATATATATATATATATACATACATAAATGCATACATTGATATATGAATTGCTAGATACATTGATATACATTTGGCAAACAAAATTACCTATTCCAGCACAAACTAATGCAACATAATATCTTTTCTCTCTTCATTTCCCCCTGTCTAGTTATAGATTTTCACGTGACCGCCATTTCCCATCTCATCTTGAAATTTTTCAGGATCCATCTGTATAATGGGAGATGAGTTCCCCCTTATACCACAGTGTTTATTCTGCTGGCAAGTGTAATAAGAGCTCTATTCCAACGTAATGAGAGTGCACCAGTGTCATTTCTGCTCGTCGCCGGTCTACCCCGGGCACGGGATTATGTTTGTGAGAAACGATGCCAAGGAGTTCAGATTCTGTCGTTCCAAGTGTCACAAGGCTTTCAAGCAGAGAAGAAACCCTCGTAAGTTGAAATGGACCAAGGCGTTCAGAAAGGCCGCAGGCAAGGAGTTGGTGGTGGACTCTACGTTGACATTTGCCGCCAGAAGAAACGTTCCTGTCAGATACAACAGAGACTTGGTGGCTACTACTTTGAAGGCTATGACAAGAATCGAGGAAATTAGACGTAAGAGAGAAAGAGCCTTCTACAAGAACAGAATGAGAGGCAACAAGGAGAGAAAGATGGCTGCTGACAGAAAGTTAGTGGAGCTGAACCCCGAGTTATTGAAGATGAGAGAAGTTGAGTTAAGAAGAAAGGCCGAGAAGTTAGAGGCCAAGAACAACGCTATGGAAGAAGAAGAAGAGGTGAGCGAAGAGGAAGAATTGAGTGATGAAGAAGAAATGATGAGTGTGGATGAGTCTGAAGAGGAAGAAGAACGCGAAAAGGTGAAGATTGCATTGAAGAACAAGAAGAAGGTCAGACTGACCCGCTAATCAATCACCAGTAAATGCGCAACTCCACTTATAACATGACATAACAGAATTTAACATAACATAATTGTATACTACTATCCGGAATTGCCCACTTGGCGAATTAGATTTGGCATTATATATAGTCATTAAAACATTTTGATTAGGGAAATACAGACATTGTAGTGTGCACCAAACAAGCACTAATTATCTGAGTTTGCCTTCATTTCTTCTCGAACTCGAGAAATAACCGGCCAGTATGGTTTCTGACGGCTTTCCATAGGAATCTGATCTCCAGGATCTTCTTCCGGATCTTCTTCCGGTGAACTATCACTAGGAGTATTTATTTGTGGGTGTTTCAGCATTTCTCGCAGCAGATTCATAAGCATTTCCACTGTTCGGATATGGGCATCGGTGAAGATTCGCTGATGCTGCCATTTCTTGGTTGTTTCAGATTGTGGTGTTTCTTCGTACTCGTCACTGGCTGCTCTTTTCATAGTTGTAATTGCATACTAGAATAAGTTGATGATAAGGAAAAGTAGAAGAAAACGAGTTTTGAAAATATTTAAGGTTTATACACTTTTTGAGGTTTTCTCAAAATTAGTACGAGTACCTTATTAAATCTACACCATACTATTACACTATAGTGTAGTCTATACTATTGTTATATTATCATAGCATCCTTACAATCATAATAGTATCCGCTATGGCACTCGCAAGACACACAAATGTGGTCCAACATATAAAACATAAGCCTACAAAGCTGGTCTCTTCCTTCCTCGATCGAGAATGTACCTTCCTAGTCAAGGGAAATACAAATTACGTGGTGGCAGTGAAAAGAGTCATGAAAATGATAGAAAAAGTCAAGAAGAAGTACCCCAAGGTTACCTACGTCAAAGTTAAGGGTATGGGCAGAGCGATACAGACAACTATGTCAGTTGGACTTCTTCTTCAGCCTGATAGGAAGGTAGATATTCATACTGGTACAGTGGTAGTGGTAGATGAGCTTCGGAAATCCCCGGCTGACATCATTTTCCAAGAGAGAAAGCAGAGTTATGTGGAGCTTCATATATATGTATGAAGAGCACGAGATGATAGAACAAACAAGCTAACGTACCAGTAAGATTTTAAACTGGAGAGATCATTCCATAATCAAGGGCATTACAGGTGATGCAGAATAGATAATGATAAATTGTGCTCTTATATATTTGCACATAATGGATGGACCAATGAATGGACCAACGGCTAGATTGATCCAAGGTTTGATTGGTATGATCAAATAAGTGAGAATATATATAATTGATTCATAATGTCATGCCATAGAGTAATCCTTACGCTCACTAGTATACTTAAAATAAATTCCTACTACAATGAATATCCAATTAATAAAACCAATAAATGACCATTATTTGCATCAAATGTAAGCAAAATTATACTTCAATAGTATAATTATACGTTAATTTCCTTATATTCCTATACTCCATTGGCTTCCCCGATTTTTTCCAACACTCGCTGTTTAATCTTCATGAGTTCCACTATATGTCTCTCCACTTTGGCTGATTTTCTTGTTCTTTTGAATTCTAGTTGGGCATTAGCCTCGTGGAGTGACCCTTCCTCAACACCAAAGAGCTCCTCTCCCTTCTGAATTAATTCTAGACACTTGGTCCACTGTCTGTTGAAATAAGCTCTTTCACAAGCATGCAATATACGGACTCTATCAACCTTCTTTTCCGCATCCAACTTGTCCAAGTCATTCTCTAGCCATCCATCGATGTTGATAGTGGGTCCCACAGCAGCAAACTCGTCACGTTGTCGTATGTATTCCTCTTCAGATTGTGGTTTCCGTTGTTTTTTCGTCTTCTTGTTTGGGGTAGTATTATCTACCTGTAATTTCGCCTCTTCTGACGTTTTATCCGACATATTCTGTAGCAGATGAACACTTGCAAGATACACTAGTAATAATATACTAAATAACTACCACCACTTTAATCCAAAGAGAGCATATATGCCATCGCAAATTATACTCGGGAGACAACATTGCCTATTTGGGCGATTGTGCGATCTATGGAGAAATCCGAATTTTAGATTTAGATCCTTATCAAAAGTTTGCATCTTTCTTTCCTTCCTTTATTCTTTCCCTCTTTCTTTCTTTTCTTCTTTTCTTTCTTTCTTCTTTCTTTCCTGTCGTACGACTATAATACCCGTTTGCAATACCATGGCAGAAGTCCGCCAGACGGTAGCAGTGGACGAGCATACGTCGCTCATTGGCCAGAGACGGCCGAAACCGGTGAATGTGTGGCGTTTTATCGGTCTTTTCGCAGTGGGGTTTGGGGTCCTTTATCTTTCCCACCAGATCGCCTTTTCTGTAATATCCTCATACTGGAGGTTCCTTCTCCATGATTCCGTATCATACATGGAGATGGAGGACGCGTATTTGCAAACTTTGCAAGAATCCAATTATGCGAGAAACTGGTCCTTGAAATATACGGAACATCCCCATTTGGCGGGTTCGGGGTACAAGTTGGCCGAATGGACCGAAACCAAGTTTAAAGAGTTTGGATTAACCAATGTGGAAATTAAACCTTATTACGTCTACTTGAACTTTCCATTGGACCACCTGCTCAATGTTGTCTCTAAGAATAATGAGATTTTGTACTCTGCCTCGTTGGAAGAGGACGAAATCCCTGAAGACCCAAGTTCCTGGAAGAACAACTCAATGCCTACGTTCCACGGCTACTCTGCCAGTGGTAACGTCACAGCCCCATACTTCTACGCCAATTACGGCCGGAAAACAGATTTTGAAAAGCTTGAGAAACAGGGAATCAAGATGGATGGAAAAATCGCCATAGTCAGATACGGTGAAATTTACCGTGGTTTAAAGGTCAAATTCGCCCAGGAACATGGTTGTGTGGGTGTAGTTATGTATCTGGACCCAGGGGATGATTTTGGTGTGACTCCTGCTAATGGTTTCAAACAGTACCCTAAAGGTCCAGCAAGACAGGAATCTTCTGTTCAAAGAGGGAGTGTGTTATATTTGAGTTATGGTCCCGGAGACCCAACTACCCCAGGATATTCGTCAAACTCTCCAGATGTTGAAAGACAAGATCCATATAAACTCATTCCCCAAATCCCTAGTTTGCCCATTAGTTACAGGGAAGTTTTACCTATCTTGCAACAGTTAAATGGCCCAATTTCTAAGGACAAAGATTGGATTGGTGAATTGCCTGGCTACAATTATTCTATTGGGCCTACAGATAATTCCACTCGGTTGAACTTGTACAATTATCAAAAGTACAATATAACTCCTATTTGGAATGTGCTAGGTGAAATTAAAGGTATCTTTCATGATGAAGTGGTCATCGTTGGTAATCACAGAGATGCATGGGCAGGTTCTGCTGGAGATCCTAATTCGGGTTCAGCTACAATGTTGGAAATAATTCGAGGCTTCCAAGCAATTAAACGGACGCACCCAGAATGGAAACCATTGAGAACAATTATTTTTGCATCTTTCGATGGTGAAGAACAAGCATTGATAGGATCAACGGAATGGGCTGAAGATATGCTGAAGATGTTGCAGAAAAAGGTGATTGCTTATTTAAACATGGATGTTGCAGTTAGTGGATCTTCGCTTATGTTGGCCCTGTCACCAGTATTGAATAAGATGTTACTATCATTGGCGAAAAAGGTATCTTATCCTAAGTTAGCCAAATCTGACAATGCCATTACGCTTTATGAACACTATCAAACTGGCCCTATGAAAGGAAAAATTGACATTTTGGGAAGTGGATCCGATTACACTGTATTTTTGGAGCATTTGGGGATTCCGTCTTTGGATCTTGGGTTCGAAACCGGCTCAAACAAAGATCCCGTTTACCATTATCACTCTAACTACGATCTGTTCCACTGGATGGACACCATGGCCGACCCTGGCTTCAAATTGCATAATACCATGGCCCAATATTTGGGGCTTGTTCTTCTTGAGTTGAGTTCACGTGAGGTGATCAATTTTGATGTTACCACCTATGCAACGAGTATTCATGGCTATTTCAATGATACGCTTAAGACAGTGCCCAAAGACTGGTTTAAGAGGCGTACCAACTTCACGTTAATCCATCGAACCCATGATAACCCCCGCTTTGAAGACTTGTTAAGTCTCACACATGCAGCTTTGTCGCTTTTCACCAGAGCCAGTCTTAAATTCGATGGCTACAAGGATAAGCTCCAGACCCGGTTGGATCAGAACGATAAGCTATCGTTCTGGGAGAAAGTGTGGCTCACGCTTCGTTTGAAGCACGTTAACCTCCGGCTCAAGCATCTTGAGCGGCATTTCCTCAACAACGCCGGACTTAAGGACAGAAGCTGGTTCAAGCATATTATCTTTGCCAGTGGCAGATACACTGGATATGCTGGACAGCTGCTTCCGGCCATACGGGAGGCGATCGAAGACGATATTTTTGATGATGCCGTGCAGCAGATAAATGTGTTGTTGAAGACGATAGCGAGAGTTACGGTCATTCTTCTGTTGTAGAGAGGTATTACTTTAAAACAGTCAAAACTTGTACTAAAAAAATGGCAAAAAAAATTAGGCAAATATTCTACAACCATCTTGCTATTGAAATGTGCATCGGCATCTTCTACACCCTTTCAAACTTTCTGCTGTACGTTGAGCGTACTTAGAAGCGATGTAAGAAAGGGGCTTACCATTGAAGATTTGTATAGTGCGAATTAGTTTATTCTGTATATTTATTCTATTACTAATGCGAATTTCGATGTTATACTGAATATTCAATTATATAAATGACTCTTAATCTTTTCTTTGTATTTTTATTATACTCCATACTCCATACTCCATACTTTATACTTTATAATATATACTTTCCTTGTTACTTGAAACTATCTTTCTAGAATATGGTGAACTACATAGAATCCAGGGACCACGCCGAACGGTTAATTCGCGACTACGATAACTTTCTCTTTGACTGCGACGGTGTAATCTGGCTAGACGAATCAGTCGTTCCGGGAGTCCGCCAGACCATAGAGTACCTTGAACTGATAGGTAAAAATGTGGCCTATGTTACCAACAACTCGTCCCGATCGAGAGAGTACTATTTAGGAAAGTTTTCCCGGCTTGGGTTCAGTTCTGTGACGAAGGATAAGATCTTCCCTACGTCATTTGCGGCTGCTGTCCATTTGAGACGGGAGTTGGGTATTGATTCTGGTTCCAAGGTGTGGGTACTTGGAGACCACGGGATCGAGGAGGAGCTCCGGGAATTGGAGTTTGTTCCGGTGGGCGGGTCTGACGCTCGACTCAATGTGCCCTTCAGTGAGAAGAACGAGTTATTGGTTATAGACCCGGAGGTTAAGGCCGTGGTGGTAGGCTCTACCAAGGATATCAATTACATGCGTATAGCGCTGACTTTGCAGTATTTGCTCAATCACCAATTGCCGTTTGTGGGCACTAACATCGACCGGGTTTACCCCGGACCGAACGGGATCATCTTGCCAGCTGGAGGGTCAGTAGTCAACTTCATGGAATATACTTCTCACAGAGAGTGCATCAATGTTGGAAAGCCCAGTAAGATTCTTCTTGATGACATTTTGGAATACTGTGGTTTCAATAGAGATAGAACTCTTATGGTGGGCGACACTTTGTACACCGACATCAAGTTTGGCAATGACGGAGGCCTTGGAGGAGGCAACGGGTCTTCGCTTCTTGTTCTCACAGGACAAACAAAAGGTCCTGCGCTTGATAAGTTCTTGGAATCGCCGAATGCTGGGGTATTTGACGAAAGCATGATTCCTCTGTTTGTGGTGGAGAGTTTTGGGGATATAATTGACCTTTTGAAATAAACGGGGAGGGAGCTAAAGTGATACAAATAAGCGTGGAATCACATCTGCTTATATGATGATAGAATTAGATGAACAATTTATGACGGTGTTTAATGTGTACTTTTTAAAATAGAGAAACAATACTATAGACTAACAACATCTCATATTTAATAGCAACACACTGTGTGATGCGTAAATGCTTTGTAATAAATTAATATAATAACATACCCTCTGATAGTACTATTTTTTACTGTTATCAAATATGCTACTATGAAATAAGCCAAGCTTACAATCGCAGTAATTATGGTGTATTTACTGTCGATACTGATACAGTAGGTAATACTCGTTTTCATCAATACTATACTTTAATACATTAGTGTCTACTAACATTCACCACTTTTACATTGCACTCATTTACAATACTTACTATGTGGTATAATGTATACTATACATATTAATACATACAATAATGAATAGTGTACATTTATAATGTATAGTGTACATTTATAATGTACTGTGATGTATAGTATACATACTGTACTGTAATGTATACTATACATACTCTAGATACTATAATGCATACTATGTATACTATAATGTATAGTGTACATCTATAATGTATAGTGTACATCTATAATGTATAGTGTACATCTATAATGTAAAGTATACCTTCAATCGCACTTATTATACATACTATGGTATACTATACAAACTTTTATACTAATACTTACTTTTATACTAATACTTACTCTTCATTCTACTGCACCCTATATATACATAACACGTGTAGTCCTATACCAGGTCTAATGTACTACTCAATCCAACTCTAAGCCGTATACTATAAATAAGGTACTTTATATGACTTACCGCACTATACTTCTTTATCGGTATACTATTTTCGCACGCGATAATTGATCTCCACTGAACACAACCCACACCTTCAATGGCCCATCAGTAATATCACTATGCTCAACTTCACAGGGCTGACTAGTAAGCGGGTGGTCAACCTCGGCAACGGCCGGGGCGCCCGGTCGCTGAACTTCTTACACCAGGCAAAACTCGATCGCCAGAAACGAGAACAGGAACGAAATCAAGAAAGGGCAGCCGTGATCCTCCAGTCGGCCATAAGAAGACATCTCGACTTATCCAATGCTGCTTTTGGCATATATGCCTCATGGGTGGCCGTGGATAGGTTTCCGACCGCGCAGAGTTGGAACGAGTGGCTTGTTGAGTTTGGATTCCTAGCAACTAAGCAGAACATTGATGGACACGATTTGGTGTTGAAATTGGAATCGGAACTAGTGGCAAATGGTGATTTCCAACTTGATTCTCGTCAGTTCTACGTGGTGATAAAGGGCCTAGGCGCTGTGGTACGCCGACTGAAGGACCGGGAAGGTCTCCGAGTCTTGGATAAAGTTCTTAGATCAAGAACCGGAACTCATAGTGGAGAAGGTTCGGTGACTGCGGTATATCCTCGCGGAATCATCAATAATGTACTTTCTACATTTCTGAAAAGTAATAAGCGGTTAGTGATGGATATAGTGTTCCAGATCAATACCAGGGACGAATCGGGCGCGTTCTTCCACTTGTTGACATTGCCAGAGCGGTTTGACTTCAACCAAAACCACAGGGAAATATTGCACACGATAAACTTTGAGGATACTCCTACCTTGAATTCATTCGAAATCATTACACTTGTTTCTAATATCTTGCTTGTGTGCGGGGAGGTGCTGCAGTTAACGGTAGATGATTACAAGTGCATTATCCCGCTATTGGCTAGAATCGACTTTGAGGTGGGAGAGAACCAGAACGAGGATGAAATGGAAATCGATGGAATCGAGTCAAGCGAATCACAAACTGATAATCGCGTCCTAGTGGACCCGGTGATGATGGAGAATATACAAAAACTCTATTCCTCTGGCATTGTCCCTTATGTCATTTCACAAATACGTGAACAGCCTCTGGAACCAATGTATTTATGTGCGTTGGTGTGTTTGCTCAGACTTGTGCCCATTTTCAAGGACAGAATTGCCATGCTTGTGACGTTGATGCCAGGGTTCCAAAGACACCTTTTGAACCTAATTGAAGCTTCTACAACATTCAATACCATAATTAATGATCCGCGGGAGATTGCAAGTATAGACTCGACTGAAAGCAATAATACGTTCTGGAGTAATGTCTATCTCTTTCATGAGTCGTATTCGTACTGGCTCTTGGTCTCAAATGATTTTGAGAGTTTCCACGAGGACAAGTTGACCACAGGAGAAATCACTCCTTACTTGACTTTCCTCAAACGATTATGTCTATCACTCGTTTTAGACGGTTGCCCAGAGAGCGTCGCTTACTTGAAGGAAATATCAATTTTACTTTTGAATCAACTTTATCAGAAGAACTCGAGATTGAAGTTTATTACTAATGACGAAGACTTCTGGCGACTCGAATCAAACCAATTTAATGTCCCTGCAATGGTGCAACTCATCCAGCTGCAGGAACGGCAGCGAAAGGATGATGGTGATGACAACACGGAAGATCTAATACCTAAGTTTAGACGTGCCTCCGATGCTATGAAGATAAAAGGGTCCACACCGCATTCAAGTGCAAGATTGGAAATCTTGCGAAAACTCCCATTCTTTGTCCCCTTTATGGATAGAGTCCGCATATTCAGGGAACTCTTAGCAGATGACAGGGAAATGGATAATTTTATGACTTTCTTTACCGAATCTAAGTTGTCAGGAGATATTCGTCGTGATTCTGTCCTAGAGGATGCTTACAACAGTTTCCATAAGGCAGGAAGTTCATTTAAAGGTAAAATATCGGTAAGGTTCTTCAACGATTTTGGTATTGAAGCAGGTATCGATGGTGGTGGACTTACCAAAGAGTTCTTGACTGCTGTTGTGAAAGATGGATTCTCGAAAACCAAGTATTTTAGAACCACTTCCGAACACACAGTATATCCTAACGAGGATATATATTACATGCTTCACCAGAAAATAGAAGTGGATGACAACTCGGAGCTGTTGAGGATGATCAAGTTCTTGGGAAATATTATTGGCAAGTGTTTCTATGAAAATGTTTTGGTGGATATATCATTTGCTCCGTTCTTCTTGACCAAATGGGGTTATTCACTGAAGAACTCCATTAACGACTTATACTACTACGACCGCGAATACTTTGACAATTTGATAAAACTATCAAAGCTTCCTGCTGCTGAAATCGATGCGTTGGACCTTTATTTCAATATCAGCGTTCGTGTAAACAACAAGGATTACATTTATGAGTTAGTGCCCAACGGATCCAACAACAAAGTTAACAGTGTCAATGTTCTCAATTACATACACCAGATTGCCAACTTTAAATTGAACCAATCACTTTTCATCCAGAGCAAATTTTTTGTGTTGGGTTTATCAGAGTTGATTGACATTGATAGACTAGCAATGTTCAGTCCCTCTGAATTGCAAATGCTTATATCTGGAGGAGACAACCCTGATGTCAATTTAGCAGAGTGGAAGAGTAATGTCGAGTATGGAGGGTATCTTGAGAACGACAAGACGGTTCAGCTTTTCTGGGATGTAGTTGAAAACGACTTCACAGCGAAGCAGAGATGTGAGCTTCTCAAGTTTGTTACGTCTGTTAGCCGGGCACCGTTGCTTGGATTTAGGTCACTATCGCCAAAATTTGGTATTCGTAACAGTGGAAGAGACATCAATCGCTTGCCCACTGCGTCTACTTGTGTGAACTTGCTCAAATTGCCTGATTATCAGGACAGGGAAACATTAAAGGCGAAACTTCTCTATGTCATAGAGAGCGAATCAGGATTTGATCTCTCATAAACGGCATAACAAGGAAAAGAAATAATGAGTGTGACTATTTACTCACAACTAGTGTAGGTGCAATTAAGAGATATTATGTGACAGGAAACGTTATAGAGGAAATACCTTAAGTAAATAAGAACATTGGAGCACAGAATACAAGAGTACAGAATGAGTGATAATCAGTCTAACAGTATTTATTGGTATAACTTTGATGTACATAATCAATAAGCCCAGAAAACCTCACACTATCTTATTCTGTAGCTGAGTTTCGTTAAAAGAAAGTAATCAGACATAACTTCATTCGAGCATAGTGGTCACTGCCACACATTAATTACTGGGATCAGTACAGGTTTCTGTAGACACCAGGTGAAAACAAGTATAATTATGCAATGTATATAGAAAAATAATATATAGAGAACTAGTGTACTAAAATCAAGAGAATACATTAATTTTGTAGATATGTCTGACGATCCATTAAATGCACAAGTAGTCTAAGAGTGGATTAACGGGTACATTACTGTAAATACATAAGATATCAGTAGGTAGAAGAAATAGAAATTAGTCCACCAAAATTACAAATATTAGTGTGAATATTGTTTTTATCAGGAAACATTCTTCTTTGTTATTATTACTATTACCATTACTATTATTATTATTATTATTATTAATATCATTAGTATTATTATTATTATTATATTTTTATATTTTTTAATTTTTTTATTTTCTGTACCCCGGAATTTGGAATTTAATTGAAACGAATTCCTGTTTCAAGTTTCAGATTCCAGATCGACAACTTTCTTTTACCTTTTCTTCATCTTCTATTGTTCTTTTTTCTTCTTCATCTTCTTTTCTTCTCTCTTCTTCTTCATCGTTTCTTCTTCATCGTTTCTTCTTTTTCTACTTCCATTTCTATTTCTGGGTACTCCACGTTGTCCGCTCCGATGTTCACCAGATCACTACTACAGTTGCGCTTGTACCGACCAAGCCATGCACCCATGTATCGATTACGCATGGGAATGCGGCTTTTGCAGTCTTCGGCAGTGGTTAGAATCAATCCCATATTGCCCTTTGGCGAAATCTTAGAGGAGTTGACCAACGACGAAGAAAATGACAAGAACAAGAAAATGGGCGCTGCTCCTAAAACTATCAAGAATTACCAATTGCACCACGAAAAAAGTGTAAGTCATATGAGCAGTGGAAACGGAGGTCCTCCAAATGGTTCTTCTGGTGGCCCTAAGTCGGGCGGACCGGAGGAAGATGGAGAAAACTCTGAAAGCGGTAGATGGGATCGGTTCAGAGACCTGTTTGAGAGTTTTACGAAGTTTCTTGTCAAATGCGTCGAAACTATTGGGATCACCTTCAGTTCGTTGTTTATTCTTGGTTTATGTGGATACTCGTACCACAAGTTCTATAACGTCCATGTCATCGACAACATCGCCTCTGCATTTGAGGAGGGTACCTATGACCAGATCCGTAAGACAAAGCAGAAGATAGAGAGCGAACACGCAGGCAAGTACTGGGTGGAGAGACCCCAACAGAATCTTATTGATGATATAGTGAGCGGGAAGATCTCAGGCCGGTACTTTTTGCTACTTGGGGAGAAGGGAACTGGTAAAACATCAATGCTTATTGATGCTATACGCAAGGTTGACGGGAGAAATGTTGTGATATTTGATGCCCATGCTGATCCAGAGATCTTCAGATTTCGCTTGGGGAAGGCCATCAAGTTCGCCTACAATGAAGATTACATTGGCTCCTTATTTAGCATCAGAGGTCCCAGAGACACTACTGCATTACTTGATATTGAAAGAGCATTTTCCAGAATTGAAGAAATGGCCATGTCAAGATCTGGAAAGCAATTTCATAAGCCTTTGGTAATCATCATTAACAACAGTCATTTGATCAAGGAAAACGAGGACGGCATCAAGCTCATCGAGCTCTTGCAGCAGAAGGCTGAAAATTTGAGTGCCTCTGGCCTAGTCAACATGGTATTCAACAGTGATGATTATTGGGTTTACGAAAAATTAAAGAAACTCGGAACTCGTTTGGAATTAATCAATGTCAGAGATTTTGATCGGAAACAAACAGTAAGTGCTTTGAAATACATTAGACACAAGTTTTACCCTAACGAAGACATTCTTGATGACGAACAATGCAACCAAATTTATAACTTGATTGGTGGAAGACCACAGCATGTTTCGCAAGTATGCAGATACAATAATATAATCAAGGCTTGTCACGAACTTATCGATAGAGAAAAAACTTGGTTTCTCAACCAATGTGGACTTTTAGGGAGCAGTATGGATGACGATGTGATGGAAAGTGGAAAGTTCTCCACCAGTGCTATGCTCTTGATGAAAGAATTCGTTGAAATGGACCAGGGAAACAAGGATTCAATTATTTGCACCAACAGCACTAGCAAGGACCACAAATTGCCCGATTTGCCCCTATGGAGAAGTAGACAAGTGATGACTAGAAACGACTACATTCAAGAATACGATAACTTGAACATCTTCACTATCGACAGCCTCAGTCGTGTTAAGGCTGATTCGGTTCCAATGATGCGTGCTTTCCATGAGATCAACAGTCAGCCCTACTTCAACGAACTCTTAGAGGAGACATGCCAGAGAGTCGCCGACATTGAAGCATTGAACAGAACTCGCGAAGTTCTATTCAAGGACTTAAATCTTGGTGGTAAAATTGAAGTGGCCAAGAAAAGCGATGGGAAATTCATTGTGGATATTCTCAAATCAGAGAGGCATATAGATATCCATGGAACGAGCAAGGAACAAGATCTCTTGGATGAAGAAGGGGATGATATTGACGAAGAAATTATGGCTCAAATGGAAGGTATCAGCCATCATGAATATAGAAATTGGTGGAAGAAAAGAATGGAAGCATCAATTGATAAGACGTCCAAGCATAAAGAGTGAAATTGATAATGGCTACAATGAATAGTGTCATGTTGCTTTAATTCATTTTCATGATGATAGTATGTCCAAAATTACTAACAATCTTTGATATGGTCGTAAATTTCGAGACGTCAGTGACGTGTTTTCCCAACTTGGAAGTGGAGACATACGTAATTTGCATATTCACGAACTTCTTCAACGCGGGGAAAGTGGCAGAACATTAATTCAAAAATGTCTGGCAATGACACGCATTGTTATTTCTCTTTGGGTGCTTCCCACAGTGCGTCAAATGTCTATGACAATTGCAATGTAGTGAAAAAATAATTTTTGAGCGAACAAAGGTGTCATCGTATATTTTTGTGTCTTGTTTAAATCTACCTGTTCGGTCATCCCCGTAAAAAACCAGGTGGGGTGACAATTCTAAACCCATTGGAAAGGCTTTTCCGGCGGAAGCATCTGGAATGTGCATTACGTCATGGGTTTTCCAGAATTTTTCACCCAATCAAAAAAAGTCGAATCAGACACAGTTCTTTTAATTCGTCTACTCGCAAAGCCATTAAAGCACATACTTACTTCTGTAACAACCGCAGACTAGGCCGGCCTGTTGGCTTATGCTGGCTAGAACACAAGTGGTGCAGTCAAAGTGGTGCAAAGTGCCTGAATAACAATCTTTGGTGCATGATTCATTGTATCGACAAAGTTGTGTTTCTATTTTGTGCTCAGTTTGTCGGATCAACGCTAATGCCTTTGATTCTTGCAGTGGGAGAAAATAAGCTATGAATCTCATCCGCTTTATCGTCATGAGATATGAATAAACGTAACTTAGGTGCAGACGTGATGCACTTTTACCTTCTTAGAGTCAAATTTAATCGAGGATAGTGATTATGCTCAATTGCTGTGTGCCATTGTTATATCGGTAATTGTCCCCAGTTTCCCGAATCAGTTCTGCAATCTTGTTTGCTGTCAATTGCCGATTATTTTGAAAATTGACAATAAACAATGCAAATGATATTTATGTATTGGATATTGGTGGTATGAGCCTCTGTCAAACATGGGCAAGTACTCCTATTTCTAGTCCAGATATATTTGGGATATAGCACTACTATTTCGTCATCTCAAAACCCGAGAATTGGAGAGCATTTTAGTACCCCGTGATTTCCCAATACTCCGACAGCCCCTAGAGCCGTCGTGGGTAGTTCTGAAACCTAAGTCGGGTGAGGCGCGGTTTTAGTGGAGAAGACATCGATATGACTTCCACTTTAGGTCTATTTTTGTCGCATCTAGGATGCCTACCCAGTTCGCCTCAGGTTCCTTGTCTTTATTTATTATTCATATACTTGGTCTGAATGTAGCGACAGGTATAAAAGGTACAGTTGAGAAAGCGTAGTACTGGAAATGTATTTCGACCTACCTGAGCCCAATAATTTTGAGGGATTTGTCAAACATAGTTTGTGGCCCCAAACTCTTGAACAACACAGAAGAGTTCAAGCAGAAGAGGCACCATACCACATACAATATCTTTCATCAGTGTGTTTTTCCGATTGGTTCCAAGGTCACTATAGTTTACAGATGGTAATACGGTGTCATTTTGGTATCGGACACTGTTCGCCGAAGCAAGTGACAGCTTCGCATTGCTACGGAATATTTCAAATTACGACGGCATTTAAACCGTTGTTTTACATGCAGGCATTATATATATATTCTTGCAAATATGTCTGAGAGTGCATGGGCATATTGTAAACACTCGGCGACATTGCCAAGGCATAAACTTTTTGAATGTAGATTCGGAATGGAGGCTTCAGGAGCACCTAAAGCACCAAAGCCCGATGAATAACTCCAAAGCGACTCCAAAGCGGGGTCTGGGATTTCATCTCAACCTTTTGACATGTAATCACCTCGCTGGTTTACCTCAGAAAATCAGGTGTGCGAAAACCGATGTTGGCAGCGAAACGGTCAATGATAAAGATAACAAGCAATGGAAATATTTTCGATATCGAGCAAATGCGCTGGCAATTTACGATTCCAAGTGTCGGGTATGACTAAAAGCAATTGCACACCTCTCTCAACCAAGAACTACAAAGTTGAGATAAAAAAGAATGTAATTGAAAACAAGAATTAAAGCGTCTGATGCACCCGTGTCAAGTGAAGGCGCGGCTATTGAGCGTTCTAAATCTTGCAACGTATAAGCCCTCTTGGATATGCCGGTGTTGAAGATATTACGAGTAATTGTCTGTCTTCTTTTCTAAAGCGGGATTAAAGACCCGATCCCCATCGTATAATTTTTACCAAAAAGACACGAGTTTCATTCATTCTCAGTTGCTATTTCGCCAGGATAAGGAGTACTTGGGTTGTTCCTATTCAAAGAGGATCCGTACAGCAACTGGCAGCGTCAAATGGGATTCCCATTACAATTGCTATTCGATCGGTATTTGTCACCATCTGGATAAGTCCTACTGGGTGACCAAGGAAAAAGGATATTCTATTTAAACCATCGGCCCTTTCTAGTTCAAGACAAAATTACAGTTCCCCGATCTGGCCACTAACTTTTCAGGTGAACGCAATTCCGTTAAAAGCGCTCAACATCTTAAAGGACAACAATACGAGATCAATCAATGCGAATGTTTTTTTTGTCTGTGACAGCTTTTCTTTTTTGCGACAGAATTTTAATTAAGCTCCAGGCTAAATTTTTCCATTACTAATTTTCAAGTAATCCTGTGGAGTTAGCTTTGTAGCATATGTAGCAGGTTTCATGGAATACTGATACTGCAACTTGCTAACATACCAAGGCGGGGCGCGGGGGAAGATAATACCTAGCAGCACCATTGAAGCGCTATTATGTTTAATAGTGGTGGGCATGGATGAATTTCAACATCGGGCAACAATGCATTTTTAGGGAAAAAAGCCCGCACTTTGTTTGCGTATTCTTTGATGGTTGGTAAATTTCCCCAAAAAAGTGTCCATTCTTTTCATCCTCTTTGCAGGTGTCCGCGGAGACGCAATGGCGTACCGGTGTCTGCTGTTTAACGTACGAGGAAGGAATAGAGGTTGTCATTTGGAACTACGAAGAAAAATTGAGCGATATGCTCCACAACTTTGAATGACTCTCTTACTCTGGAATTCTCAGTCATTCATGCTGATTTACGTACAGTGGCAAAGAGGCAGTGGTCGTTACTAATATGGTGGCATATTTAAATTATTGACGTCAACCAGATGCGAGGAGTGGCGTTCGTCAGAAGCACAAGCTCATTTCTGTTAGTATATCCCGTGGAATGTTAAAAAGAAATACGATCGGGTTTTGAATCGCATTCCTGAACCAAGAACAACACCGGGTGGGAAATAAGGAAACAGTAGAAATATAGATGGATGCGGAACTAAAAGCTGACAAAATGACATTTTTATACGAGCCAGAGTGGTTATTTCAAGTGTTGTCTTCTCCAAGCAAACAAGTAAAAAAAAAAGTAGAAGTAAGCCTGCCTTCAGAGAAGCAACGAAAGTCAACTGGCATTGCCTGCAGACCTCCCTCTGACCACTGCCACCATTTTCGTGTGTCGGATAGCAATAGAACTCATGACCCGACAAAAAAAATACTTCAGACAATCGAGAAAAGTAAACTGTTATGGGTTGTTTGTCCTGTATATATTGCAGTTTGAACCGCATACTTACGAGGACTTGCGTATAGACTACTACAAAATTCTTGATGCTTGCTGAAAGATGGCTAAGTCAAAATTCTGCTCCTTCCGAGCAATCGCATAAAAACAAGTCAAGAGTACTATTTTATAGTAACGTTGTTGTTCCAATCTGTTCTGGTGCGATATTTCTAGCTGGAGTTTACTTTTTAGGTATACGAGTTCTTTAAAACTCTGCTGGCTGTAATCATCACCATACTTCGTCCCAAAGTTCATTTTAGCAGACAACTGTTCAGACTTCGTTGTTCTCACATACACAGTTGTGGTTACTGTTACTTAGTGCTATTCTCCATTGGCTTCGATTACTGAGCTCTTTATACGTTCCTCACACCCCACGGTCTGTCAGATTGGCGTTGTTTTTTTTTACGAGATTTCTACGAGCACATACATCGAATCCCCTGCCAGAATGTACACAGCCATAAAAAAGAAGAAGAATTCCAGAAGAAAGCACCGCAACTCCCACTTGGGATGCGGCACATGCAAAAAGAGAAGGATCAAATGTGACGAATCCTTGCCCCAGTGTATGAACTGTGTCAGAGGAAAGCTCCAGTGCGCCTACCTAAAGCTAGACGAATCCCAACGCCATGCTTTACGAATAGCTCAACAGAACCATTCCCAACAGTTGGAAAAACAAAGACAGAGCGAGATTGTGGGTATTAATAAGCGGCTGCCAGATTCCAACTCCCCAGATATCGTCAACAGCCAGTCGAATACGACTTCTAGTACGCCGAACCCACCTGTTCCCAAGTTTGGCCTTGAAGACAACGGAATAATAAGCAGTAACTCGTTGCCGCTGTTGCTGAAGCTTCCTGGTCATCAGACTTCCCACCTGGCGCCACCGTTTCCTCTGTTATCCCATACGCTTGTTTCGACCTTACAACCCCAGCTGGTTGTTACTGGTGGGCCAGGACATCCCTCGTTGGTGCCAGTATTATCATTACCTCCACAGATACCCAATATTCCCCAGAGTGCATCGCATATCCACAAATCACCTCTTCATAAATCGCCGGCTCAAATTTCATCGCCAGTTATCAAAAAAGAGACAAACTCTCAGATTGAACAGAATGATCCCAGTACTACACTATCTGCTTCTACAAAGCCTCCAGTATTGTTTGCACCTCCCCCTCCAATTTCATCTGCTACTCCAGTATCTTCCTACACACATTCGTCCCATCCTCCTAATGTTCCATTGGTTTCCTTGGACAATAAAGAAGGCTCCTCTACTCCTTCTCCTTCAAACTACGGCATGCCACAGTTGTGCCAGTACGCGCAGCCCATCTACGCTTTAATACCCACGGTGATTTACCCCCAGCAAAACGGCCAAACTGGTGTAACTGTTCCTCAGACAGTCCAGCTTCCTCCTATGCCCCAACATCATGTTCCTCCTCTACCTGCTCCTAAGAGTATACTTCGTACAGGCTCAGCAAGCGGGTCTATCACAACTACCGGGACAACATCTGCGGTTTCTAGTCCTCATCAGCAAATAGCGCTCAGTCAACATCTCCTGTTACCAAATTTGCCTCTCCCACATCATAGATTTCCTGGAGGAATCCATCCCGGGACAACTGTACTTCCATCGATGACGCAGCCAATAGCGGGAAATTCAGCCTTGCCTTATTCTTCTGTTGGATCTATAATTACTCCTTCGGAACTCACTACTGCCTCTGGTACACCAGTGGGTGCTTTGGACCATAGTCAGCTTGCACAATTGATCGCTTCTCGTGACCCCAAACTGATGTCAAACCAATCACCCATCTCCATTCCTCAGCCTCAAGTCTACACGGCATATACGCCTACACCTATCTACTTTTCGCAGCCTCAGCAAGTGATTGCTGGTACAGGAAGTGCCAGCTCGAGTTTCAGCGGAATAGGAAGCTCTAGAGCCCAGGTTTCCTCGACCTCTAGTACCACTTCGAGAGAGTCCACTCCATCAGTCCAATCCGGTATAGTGTTGCCCCCATTACAGCTGCGGTTTGGTACGGATTCTTCGTACGGTATACAAAATGTACAACTACCACCAGTGAAGGTTCCTGCGAAGGAAAAGATCCCTCGGATCACACAGATGATTTCAAAATAGAGCAGAACCTTGTGCTGTCTATTGCCGATGTGTGTTGTAATACAGGTTTTGGTTTTGGTTTTGGCCTTTGTGTTAGTTTGGTTTGGTATGGTTTGGTCTTTTTAATAAAGTTTGGGATGGCTTGGTCTGTATTTCATTGGTTTAAATATTTCTTTAGTTAGTAGTGTATTAGTAATATCTATAAATGGTCTCATATGTTGCATACGGATTATTTAAGGGGTCGGTTTCGTAATTGCTCTCGTTTTCTTACGCAGAACCGATGAACTCCAATTACATTTATTGCTTGTATGGGCACCTCATCTACCTCTACAACATGAACACAAACGTGGGGGGTTATATAGCTCTTATACGAGGGAATGATGCCCTGAGAGAATCATAATGTCTTGGAATCGTTTTGCTTCTTGATAAAATAAAAGTGTACTGCGACTGACATATTTTACTCCTTACTTAATTATCTGGTTTTCCCAAATAATAAGATTTATCCCTGTTTGCTTAATGTGGTAACGACACAGCCGGAAGCAAACCACACACAGATTACTTCAATAAATACGATATATGAGACCTTTTCGTCCCTTGTTACTGTAAATTTCCGTTTTCCGGGAAATCTCTAGAAGGGATCATTCTCTGATGAAGTTCCGAAATTCTAGATCGTACTCTTACAAACGATCGCACCTATACTCTGGACGAACGAAAAGATTACTTGTTCAAACCTGTACAAGGAAATAATCCAGATTCTACTTAACCCTGTGATCTGGTGTTTTGCTTGGCGCTTCATCTCCGAGGAAAGGACTTTTCCTCCCTCGTATTGAGAGTGTGTTTGTCGGATGATGTAATGTGTCTGGAAAATAAATGAAGGGCGCTACCGGTATCTGGAGTCAATTTAGCCTATCTTCGTAACTGGTCTTCGTAAGTTTGGGTGTTCATTTGTTACATTGATATGAATGTCCGAATGATACCTTTGAAGGCTCTCCAATGATTGGCTCGTCAATTTGGGATTTCTGCAAAGTGGACACCTGTGGAAGTAACCAGCAAAAATGCCACTTGCTACTTTTTTTACATTACTTATTACGAGGGGATGGTTTCGATATAATCCATCAGGATGAAGTCTTTCACACGATTAGGTGACATCTTGGGAAGATTGTAAAACATTTTCTCTCTTCTGGTACATCACCAGTTGTTACATCGATGGAGAGGACATATTAATGAATGTCATTTGCTGACATACAACCAGCATTTTGTCGTCAACCTGTTTTTCCTGCAGATATTGAGAGTATATTTACGAAGGGAAAAATAGCATTTTTGACATCTGTTCCCGACTGCATCCGAACATAAACTGACACAAACCGGGGAGAATACCTTGAATCACAGTAGAATGCATGGCTGTGTTAAGGAGCAAGCAAACAACATTAACAACATTAACATATCCAAACATTAACATATCCAACACCAATAATACACTGTTTTGGATGGCTCTTCGTATAGGAACAGCTGTTATCGGCAACAAGTGCATTGACTGAGCTTAAAGTATAACAAATATACGAGATTGGAAGAAAGACACATTTATTAGGATGGATTCTCTAAATGTTCCGGGGTACAACAGACCTAGGAACGGTTCCAGAGACTCTTATGCGTCGTCGAAGTTCTCTGCCTTTTCCGAGGTATCATCATTCCCATCGCTGGACTTCAGTCGCTTGCAGGCAAATCCTGGAGTATACGCTCTGTGGGGGGCTCTGCTGGTAGACACTGAGATTACATCTTCTCAGAGCAGTGCGCCTCCACCCTCCAGCATAAGAACAAGTAGAAGCGAAAGCGTAAGCAACAGATTAAGGGACAGACTAGTGAGTTCTTCTTCAGGCAAGGAATCAAAGGGGGTATTTTCCAGCGAGCACGAAGAGAAGCACAGGCTCCAAATCAATAATTATTTGAATGAAAAGTATTATTCCTATGCCAAAGCAGAGAAGTTGGAATTGCCCTGGGAAAAGCTCTTGGAAATATATGTGTTTGGAGATGTTCTTAGTTCAAACTCAGCTGACTATTTGTGGAGTCTTTTGGTGAACCACGCTCAGGAGGCAGGAGAGTACCAATACCGGTTGCCTTTACCACCCTCCTTATCCATCACACAGTGTCTTCCCTACCTCCAGCAATTGGTGAAAGACTTGGACAATTTCGAACAGATATTAGACTTGTATTCCAAACAGGAAAACTGGAGTTCAGACGTTCTTTTTGAGGCGTTCCACAACTTCATAGGCGGGTTGGCGTTTCCAATCCCGCTTTCGTTAACGTTATTTGCGGATTACATGCTCTCCATCAAAAATGCCAACAGCGACTTGTACGTGTCTCTCATATACAAGCTGCTTCGGCTACTGTGGTACATATATCTTCTCTCGGAGCGAAACGCGTTTGAGACTTCCCTCTCCCAGTTTTCCAGCAAGCACCAGATCCTTTTGCGCAAGTTCCTCGGCAAGGATAACCGTAAGGCGCTTGGGCTCTCAATGCTTCACTTGGGCGAGTTTTTCCAAATCAGAGGCGACATCAACACCGCTACAAATATCTGGGAAATCTCCGGTCACATTACCAAGGACTTCGAAAGCTGCCGATTGGCGATATGGGGAATCACAGACGGATACGGCTCGGGAAACAAGTACAGACTGTTGAACAAATTGGGTAAGAAGTCCAAGACCAACAAATATAACACTAAGAGACGAATAGCCCATTTGTACCGCATTCTAAACGAGGAGGAGAAACGCGACATTGGGGTTTCGTGGGTATGGAAGGAAAAGTATGACTGACGGTACATATTCATGATATTATTATGATAATATTTATTCTCATTATTCTTATTATTCTTAATATCCTTATTATTAGGATATTTATTTCTAAAATGCAAAAGTGAACCTATTAGTTTAATAAAACAGTCGTGATTACTTACCGGGGGTTTGCGGCTTCGACTTCTTCTTCTCATCTATTTGCTCCACAGTGATGTCGTTCAATCCCTTCTCCTTGAGAAGCTTCTCAATGTACACCTTGGCCTCGTCACTAACATCTCCCTGCACCAACACTTCCTCTTTCTTGTCGGCTGTCTTACCCACAGATGCACCGGTGGCAAATTTGGAAGCAAAGGTCTTAGCCAACTTCTTCATGTCAATTTCAAACACCTCCAACCCAACAATAGAGATGATGTGTTTCCTCTTATTTCTCTCGATTCTCTTGATTGTCACTTTGGAGCTTAACTTCTTCTTCAATTCACGCTCCTGCTTTGCCTCTTCCTTTAATTGCATCTTGGCCAAGTCCTTACTGATCTTCTCCTCCTTCTCTGTCAGCAACGACGACGTCGTCTTGGCCTTGGCTTCATCACTATACAACTTATTGAACAAGTCAGGATGAGCCCCTTCTAACCATTCTTTGCATCTCTTGAAAGATGCACCAAATTCACAATATTCCGGAGGATAAGAACACACGTTACAGTACGTGATAGTTTTAGCTGTAACTTCACTCATTGTCTATCCTTTTGCTAATATTATCCACAATACTAAGAGAGATCAGTTACATTGCCTAAGTTATCCCATACTACATAATCTTTTGTTCAAAAAATTTGCGAATTGTGTACTGCATGTAATTTATGGTAGCGCGTTGATTCCATTTCAAACTTCATATTGTCTTATATCTGTTCATCAAAATGGCATTTCATCCACAACTTCAAAAGATCTCACTGGACGAGAATCCTCTAAATCAATGGATCTCCACAAACTGTACGAAAGTAGCGTTCTGTCATCCAACATCTCGTATATCTTTGACAAATAGTACCAAATCTCAGGATTGTTAAATCCATATGGCCAACTCAACAGGTATCTCTCCAAGTAGTTCTTTATTCTAATGACTCCAGCATTCAAATCCTTAGTAGATACGAATATCAGGTTCTCTAGATTATCATCAATAAGGAATAACTTGGCTAAGCATAGTATAGATGTTCCGTATTCCCGAACGTGAAAATTGATGTCTTCACGATCAAGGAATTCAAGACACCGTTCGCATTCTTGCAATGAAAGAAACTTTCTGGTCTTTGATGTGAGCATGGCTACAGACGAAAATGTCTTAACATTGGGCTCCCACACTGTCTCTGCCTCGACAATGCATTGTTCGGCTTCCTCATTGAGCCCAATCTTAGCGTAAATCCTCATGGTCCACAACCAGAGTTCTTGAAGTATTTTTCTCTCCACAATGGAAACGGAATTTCTTGATCTTACTACCAATTGTTCATCCGATTTGGCATTGGTTGATTTCATAGTCCCCATTCGAGAGAGCCTCTTTATAGACTGCTTTTCTTTCGATTTATCCAGTCTTTGAACCTTCTTTTCTAAAGGACCTATGAAGCTTGGTCTATGTGACCACGTAGAGTTCACTGTTGAATCCATTTTCAAATTTGAATCTTGGGCAATTTCAGGTGGAACGTTAAATAATTGATAATATAATTGAAACACGTCAGGAAGATTATCCAAAACATATTGGACTTCATAAATAGACTCCCAAAGTGCCAACTGTGTTAACTTCAACTGCAAAATATCATATCTAACTTCAACAGGTACATCTTTATTTTTCGATAAGTAGATTGCTGCAATGTTTAATGCGCTCTTGATAAAGGTTTCCAGGTCTCTAAGAGTTTCACTGGTCTTTAGATTCCCACTTGTAGCAGGAGTTGAAACCGATTGTGTTGAAGGAATAGGCGCATTTGGATCATTGACATCAAGAGCTGACAAGATCAAAACAAATAAATTCCATGTCTTGAACGACTCGGGAAATTGCTTCAAAATAAATTTACACAATTTCATTGCCAGTTTCAACTCATTCTGGTAGGCCAATGCCAACGCATACAGAAACAAATAAGAGCATTTGCCAGTTGAGTTCACAATCAATGCGTTCTTGAAATATTTTAAGACAATTTGAGCGTAGTCTTGTAGTTTCTCGACAGAGGGACACTTGTATGATACTAGGAAAGAATTGTAGCTCCCCATAGCGTACCATGCCCGTGAAATAATCTTGACAAAATCTGAATCATCCAGCAACAATAAATTCAAATTGTATTTGGTAGTCAAGAATGATAAAAAGTCCTTACTCAATTCACTCAGCGGTTTATCGTAAGTCAAACCACAAATCTCCTCTAAGGTATGCAAGTATAAAAGTAGTTTTTCGGAATATTTTCCCAATGACGTTGTCAAGATCTCAATGTTTGTATATTTGAAAACTTTGGATTTGTTTGAAGACTTGTAAGGATTGAACTTTTCAATGCAGAGGGCATAGAGGTCTATAACCTGCAAAATATCACAGATCTCGCCGTCATTCTGTTCTTCATTCGTCTCTTGGTACGCTACTAATGTCTTAAATGCAGCGAAGGCTTCGTCATATTCTCTCAACTCAATCAATATTCTAATCATTGCAGAGAGCACAATTTTGCTCTGGTAAGTCTTCTCGAAGCAGCTGATCAAGAATTTTTTAGCATTCTGGAGCTTAAGCAATTTGCTTCTGTTGGGGATATTGAAGAACGACTGGAACATGCCGCCTACCATACTTTCCAACTCGTCTGAGTTGTCTTTGGCACTTGGAAAGCTGATATGCGAATGTCTGAAGTCAGTAAGCTCTGACTCCAAGTATTTGCCGTACTCAACTTGGAAGTTTGAATCCACAAGCGTGGCATAACTCGAAGATAAGAGATAGTTACTGAACCCCATGATAGATTTGTCGTTGCTGATTACCACAATGTCTCTCGTGAACGAAATTGGCACCGTCTTTCCACTGGTGAGAACAACAGCTAACTTGTCGTACAAACAGGTTAACCAGTAATTGGCACTACCCTGTGACGTAGTGAATGGTTTCTTGAGGTGTTGCAAGTACTCAACCCAAGTCTTATAGGAGTCCATTGTCAACCCCAACAAGGTATAATAACGGCAGGTCAATGCAGCGTTAAAGTCAGCTGTAACCCTGTCGTTAGCCGAGTTGGTTGTCAGGTTGACCGTGACTTCCGACTGCTGAAGCTGGTTTCTCATGCTATCAAAGTCTTGATTAAGAAAGTAGAGCTGGGCAAGCACAACGTTGTAGTACAATTTTTCCTCATAAGTCTTCGATGAATCATTGTAATTCGCCCCTACAGACGACAAGAAGGTTATCATCTGCAGCAACTCCGTCTGGTATCCTATGTTGTCCACTCTATCTGGGGGCACCAAGCCCTCACCGTTGAGTTTATTGTGGATGAACAATTGCAACTGGTAGTCTAGAAATATGATCTGTTGCAAAAAGTCCTGTGATTGCTCGAAATCAAGAACATTCTTGGGGAAGCAGCCCAAGTTCAACGCCCACATATGGCGCACATTGACGGAATCTTCTATCAACATTTCGACTCTATTGATGTAGAATTAGGAGACTGGAATAGAAAGAAATAATAGGCATTAATTTCTCGTGTATTGAAAAGTTGTGGATCAATTTTCATTTCCTGAAAAGCTCGACTACTAAATGCGAAATTACTGAAATAGGCAATTTTACTTCCGTGGCGCACGGTCCATGTATGACATAATACTACACGAGAAGGGAGAGAGATGGTCCAGCGATGTTGGGGGAGGTACGATACCCCGATGTGAAAAACTTGGGGTGAGAAGAGAGAAAGTGAGGAATAGACAAATAGCTTTCTTAGTATGTGAATGGTTTCCTTTCTCAGCACCTCTCAAAGACTCGGTAGAGTCCAGGTAAATCTGCTATTTGAATCACATCGCCGGAAATGGAACTAGGCGCAACAAACCGCTGCTTGATTTTCGGAAAGAGCACATGCTCAAGAAGGTTCTCCAACTTGTCGCGTTCCAACTTGTTAAGTTCCACCTGTAGCTCGTTGGAATCTGTTGAATCGGTCTTAGGCGACCTCACTACGGCAATCGGTTCTGGAAGATAGAATAAAGCAATCTGCTTCAAGATTCCATCTAAACACGAAAGCTCGTCACTATAGTCCACTCGGGTGCCTAGCCTGTAAATGAAATAAGGTAACTTTCCCAAGGTGGGCTTGATTTCCGTGAGTATCATGGGCAAAGATGTGATCGTGGGCCGGCCACTTGCATCCTCCGCGAACGATATACGGAAGTATTCATGAAACATCTGCTTCATATGCATAATCGAACTGATTACTTGCATGCTTGGACAAAGAACGGCATCTGATGACCGTTTTAGCACATCTAACAAATCCTCTAGAACTAAGGGCTGAGATAGTTTATATTCCCCGTAATTGTAGAACTCTGTTAGTGCGACCTGATAGTAAAACTCCCTTAAAACAGAACCGTAGTCGCATAAGAAGAGCTTCACATCATGTTGAAAACAGCAGAGGCGCTTTTCTTCATCAACAATTCCCACAAATGTCAAGTCGCTAAATATCTCTGTTAATGGCCGATTAGCGTCGCCATTGACCCTAGCCCGAAGAGTTTTGATACTGTCTAAACTCACATGGTACCGTTTTCTGTCTGTGACTTTTAAAGTGGCATCTCTAACTATATTTCTTCGATTCCTTAACAGAGGCTGGTTGTGTTCCTCAAACTCATTGGTTTCATTCTCGTATTTGCGACTCAGAGCTTCAGTGATACGAGACAATAGCTCAGCAGACTTGATAGAATCTTTTTCCATAATACCCTCTGATACTAGTGCGGTTTCGTTTGAGCGATGGTCATTATCCTGATCCTTGTGGTCTTCCTTCTCCGTTATTGGTTCTTCTGTTCCAGATATATCTTCCGTAAGAATTTCCTTTGGAGTATATTCCAAGTTGTCACTTTCATTGTCTTCAGGTTCACTTATATGGGTATCAGGCTCTTGCTCATCATGTATTGGCTCATGTTCTTCATCGTCGTTCTTGTCATTATCGTTATCTTCTGTTTCTTCTTGCTCAACAAATAATTCTTCTTCATCTTCATCTGATTCACCAATTTCATTTCCTGGTACTTCAACTTCAATGAGATCATTATCCCGTCCAAGTGATGATGATGAGGATCTTTCTTCGGTGTTTCTCGCTTTCTTAACCAGTGGTTCATTCGAGAATTCGGATACAATCAGCCTTTTAAATGTTTCACCATCCACCTTTTGGAGAAATGATCTCAATCGTGATTGCAGTGTATCGACTCTCACTAGTTTGCTTTCCTGTCTGGTTTTCCTAGGTGGTAGTCTAGGATCGGTATCCAGTTCCAGCGCTGCCCGACGTGGTGCACTGATAATACTTTGCGCCTTAAACTTCCTAGATTTATCCACATTTGAGAGAGACGAATGGATAAGTTCGCTGACAGCATCAATAATTTCTTCTTCATACAAAAAACGAACTTCTCTCTTCGTGGGATGGATATTGACATCCAAGTTCTGCGGCACCAACTCAAGACTTAGATATGCAAATGGCATAGCATGTTTAGGAAGGAAGAAACTGAAAACCGAAGTTATAGCCCGTCGCAAGGGATCGCAAGTTACCAACCGATTATTAATGAAAAATACTGGCTGAATTCTCTTTTTATTATTGAAATTAGAATTTGTTATCACCCCTCGTACACTGACAAGACCATACTTTGTCCTTAAATCTTCTCTGTCGGATATTTCCACAGGCATTAATTCGTTTGCAATATCGTTTCCGAAAACTGCACGTACCCGTTCCTCAAGAGACATTCCCACACGGGTATTCAATAAGTTGAAAGACTCGCCGAATCGCTTGCAACTTATGCTGACCCCATCGGCGTGCACAGCGTATCTACCTATGACGTCCAAAATCCGGGAGAATTCGTCTGCCTTTGAACGGAGGGCTTTTAATCTGGATGGTACGTTGTAGAATAAGTCTTCCACCAAGATCTGCGTACCGTCCTTCCCAGCAATAGGCTTTGGATCTACTTTATCAAAACTCCGAAACGTTGAGTTGGTCAATCTTCCGTTCAAGTAGAAAGCCTTATATGCAAGTGGTGACTCCTTGGTCTTCGTAACAACGGAGACCCGAGAAATGTGCGAGATACTTGCCAAGGCCTCTCCCCGGAAACCGTAGGTCGAGATACTATTAAGATCCTCAAACGACGTAATCTTGGAAGTGGCAAATCGCTCACATAGTAAAGGTAGATCTGCTCTATTTATTCCGCACCCGTTGTCTGTAATTTGTAGCAATTTGAACCCTCCATCCTTGACTAAGACATCTATATGAGTAGAACCAGCGTCTATGCTATTCTCAAGCATCTCTTTTACCGCGTTTGCTGGTTGCACTATGATTTCCCCGGCGGCTATGCGATTAACTACAGACTCCTCTAGTCGTCTTATTCTGTTCGGACTGTGAACCGTGGGCATCTTCTCGTCCAATTGCATACTAGGAAAAGATCTTTATAAGTAAATTATCAGTAATAGTAGTAATAGTAAACTATCATATATAATATCTGAATTACTGGCAGCGCGAATCTTCACTATACATTTATCATATTTATATAGGAGCATAATGTACCATATGAATCTCTGCTTTTGTTTCCTATCATTGTCCAATACAAATCTTACATAACAATATGTCCGATGGCAGGGAGGCGCTTACCTCCTACGAGAAGATTCAGGAGAGACTCTCGTCTAATATCTCCGACGCATACAAGGGAGTTGCCGGTCAATTGATCATCGATTCGCTCCATGAAATAGATGAGGTCTACGGGAAGGTTCAGTCGGATAAAAAGCAAAGAAAGCATAACGAAGTTCTCCTAAAGGATGCTGAGGCGTTTCGGGACGCGTCGAACTTTGCAGCTATCAACTTCAAGAATGTTAAACACGGCGACGTGGGTCTCACATTAAGCAGAGCTGAATTCTTGAAGCAGTTGAAAACGTACATTGTCATTGATGAAGCTGATCTTGATCTAGACGATGTTGAAGAGAACGAGGAAGATCAGTCGTTGGGCCAAGGGCTGTCCCAGTTTAGTAAAGAATTTTTCCAGTACAATTGGTTAAAATTAGGCGTACTCTATCAAAGTGTTAGCAACAAGTCTGTCTTGATAGACACGCTTAATGGGCCTTTGGAAACAGAAAAAAAGGCTCCAGTAGCAAGAACTCGACATACTAATGATATTAGTAGAGGAGTTCTGACGACTGCGCTTACTGTCGATACTCAGGATGTGATCAAGGACGATCAGACGACATACGATATTGTGAAAAATGTGTATCTAGATTTTACAAGTGACCCAGATAACCAAGAGGGCAAAGCCATGAATTTCTTTCAATTTTTCATAAATCCCCACTCGTATCTGCAATCGGTGGAGAATTTATTCTACGTGAGCTTCTTAATCAAAGAAGGTAGATTAAATTTGTTTAAAGATGATGACGGGATACCGATGGTAAGACTTGTGACTGAGGAAGAAAGACTCAATAAAAGCGATAAAGAAGAGGATGGCACTAGTGAGTATGTCCATCATATTGCTTCCATGGATTTCTATACGTGGAAAAAGCTTATTGAGAAATTTAACATTACCGAATCTTTTATCGAAGAAAGGGATTAATTTGGTAGTGGATTTTCCTTTATGTACAAGTTGATTTATTTGTCCCAGAGGAAGACACTCACTTTATAGAGGCTGATTTATAGCCGTCCATGGTGAGGATGTCGCTAAGGGGCCATTTGGGTATTGGAAGGATATTTAAGTCATTCACTGTTTTCGTGGCATTCAAGAATTTTATTCCAGCAATCCCTATCATGACAGCATTATCAGTACACAATTCTAAGCCAGGTAAATGAATGTCTAGTTTATGACCAATGAATTTTTCTGCTTTCAATTGAGTTACTAATTTCTCCCGAAGCCGACTATTAGCAGAAACACCTCCTGATACAACCAAGTCCTTGATTCTGGAAAACTTTCCATCACATTTGTCATAAGCATCCTCATTTGTTCCATGTTTTTTTAGAGCGACATTTATGCGGTCTATAATGTGGTCCAATACAAGTTCTTGGAGCCTATATGCAATGAACCTTTTTTCAATGTTTCTGTCATCTTCGAGCTCTGCGCCTTTAACTTTTCGTGCATGTTGGAGGGAACTTTGGAACCCGGCAAATGCAAATTGAATGGTATCAGGAACCAGTGGGAGATCCGGACGTCTCAATGGGAGTTGTAACTGGAAGTCGTAAGGATTATTTTTCCTTTTTGAAATATCCAACTTTGCAAAATCTTTCTTTTCCAGCTCGGGTATCTTTTGGACAAATTTATCTAACTCCTTCCCTATCATATTTCCCTTGATTCCCAATTCCCGTCCGCACTTATCCAAGCTTACCCCAACGGCTACATCCATAGTGTCTATAATGATCTCATGGTCAACTGTCGAATGCAGCAATACCAACAAAGTGTGGCCTCCGCTTGCTAGAAGACTAAGAAACGGAAACTCGAGCGATTTGCTCTCTTGAACTGCCATCATAATGTGGCCTAGCATATGGTGCACTCCGAGAAGAGGCTTTCCCCATGCTATGCTTAGGCCCTTCGCCAACTGCAAGCCCGCTGCTAGTGATCCTACTAAGCCCGGGCCTCGAGTACAGAAGATGACATCTGGGGGATTGGAGCTGTCTATGCCATTTTTGGAGAGGAAATCGCCAACCAAATTGGCTAGCGTGTACTG
>JAKVQZ010000110.1:0-34560 GCA_030463055.1 Lizanozyma gosingica | reverse complement strand
TTTGCCCCTATTACGAATTATCTGGTCTTACTATTACGAAAAGTTGTGACCAAATATTACGAACATTATGCTCCTGGTGGTACGAACTAATTGTAAGCCTGTGGTGCGAACAATTTGGCGTACTAGGTCTGAACATTTCCTCACTATTGGTATGATTATTTCTTACCAGTCTAGTATGTAAATTTCCACGACCTATTCCGAACAATATGCGAAACCACTGTATGCCCTTAATGTATTCTACTCTAAACCTGCATTCTTGAGACACCTCTGACGGAGACTTCATCCCTTCCTATTCTCTCTTTCTACGGCATTTCTACGATTCACCTATCTCTGATCGGCTTTTGTTTTCTCAAATGATGCCCCTTCATTGTAAGTCAACTACAGATCCTTCACCGTAAGGAACCCATGAGTTACAACTGATTGGTTTTTTATCGCCCACGATTTTCTTCCCAAGTTCGCATTCATATTAAATTTCTTTTCTATATCGATACTGGCTCTCGATTCTTCTGTCACCTTTCTTCATTTCTAATGTCTTCCCATTTCGTATCCGCATTTCTGCTCATTCTCTAATCCGTTCTCCACATTACATATCCCAGTCTACCACCTCGATGGCCTGTCCCGTTGGCTCTCGTATAACACAAAGTTCCGCAGGCAGGTTTCATCCTCACACAAAATGCGACTCCCACACCTGTTTCAAGCCAACTGGCAACGAAGGTTTCGCCCACCTATAAACTGCATAAATCTAGGTCGTGACAGGCGTGCAAGTGTTTACCGATCCTTCGATGCCTTATCAGCCGCCCCAATGAATTATAATACCCACGCTTAATTGTACCCTTAATTGTGTTAATTGTGGAGGCTGCTCATTTCACATCCCAAAAGGTTATTCATTCAACCATTATTGTAATGTAACCATATTCCCTGTGTGCTTTCTACGAGAGATCTACTATCCACTGAGGAAGACATACTGTTCGCCACATCTTGCGATTGGGTGGTGGTAATGCCAATATACTTCCTAGTGAAAAACCAGGCAGTGGGCTACTCTTGGCGGCGCAAGATTAACTTCCGACTCACTCCCTGGTGCATTATAGCTGCGGTAATTGTACTACCCGGTTGATGTTGGTTCTGAAAGGACAATTATCGGAGCCATCATCGGAATATCAATGGAGCATCTTTGACGTGCATATGGTCCGTGTTAGTTATTACAAGTTTTGGGAATGGTATGACTATCCATACATATATGATCCACATGATGAGGTAGATTTATCATATTTCAATCATTTCCCAAGTCATTAGTGCGTTCCGATTTTACAAAAAAAGGTGAGAATACGTCCAGTAGCCAGCTCGCTTGGCATTCCTATCAAGGATGTGCCACAGTACATCTGTGTCCTCTTTTTACCCCACCAATGTTCTGCGTAATATTAATCCTGGCTTTTCTTTTCTGGTTATCTGCCTATTATGGTTGTTTTCTTGACTGGGGCACCATATTGAGCCGACTGTGTACGGATGATGCTACTATGTCTAATCGTGTAGAAAATAACATCTGATCAGCATTTCGGGCTCTGACACTTGCTAAGCACGTCGATTAATAATATCAATTTGCCAAGCTCATCTTGTACACAATAATTTATTTAACTCTATAATTCTATCGACTTTCAAAGATGGCATCGGATCTGCTCTAGACCCACGAACATAGGGCCGGCTGGAGTGGCTCTTTGTCTCTCTAAAAATTATGGAATAGCGCCATTGTAATGAATTTAGTGTTACAGTATCGGATCGCTTATGCATGAATAGTGGTACTGCCGCAAGACCATACCTATTCCTTCTTTTAAGATGAGTTCATTTTGAACTGTCTTTCAGCGTAGAGTTTGGGAACGATCGTTTTTCGATATATGGTTAAGTTGTTGCTTAAAGAGCAGTTTATTTTGCACCCTTACACCTTGCACAATATCATGGTTACATGCTACTTACTAATTACTAATTACTGAAATAATCCAGCACATAATGCGTCATCAATAGACGTTGAAAAAAGAAAATTATTAGGTACTATAATCACACTATGTCAGAGTGAAAGGTTAAAACTATTGTTACTGATACAATTTACTAGAACAAGTGAGATTTGGTGGTAAGAAACTACCATACACTGTGGACTTACAAATTATACCATTAATGTAGCACTATAAGCAAACTCTATATATATTCCGGTAGCCGTCCCTCCGGATTAGGCCCATGCCTTTCGCCTTTTGAACTTTCCGTAAAATCAAAAATAACCCAGGTAACAAACTCTACAACGCCAAATTGCGATGCAGTAAAACTATTGTACAAGTGTAGAACAACCAGCTCTGCTGTGTTTGTCTATGTTCGCAGTTTCGATACATCTCATTGCAACTGCTCTTTGAACTGGTCCAAGTCATCTTCTTCAAAGATCACACGCACCATCAAAGAGCAACTGGGACATACAGCGATGTCTTCGCCATCCTCCAAGTCCTCCAATGATATGGCAAATTTATCTCCACATGGACATGGGTACTGTAACAAGTGCGTCGTAGGATCAAACGTGAAATCGTCGATCTCTATCTCATCATATATGCTCTCACTCATTCGTTCTGGTTTGAACTATGTAATGGACCTTCACTGGCAAATTCGTGTATCTGTTGAAGCTCATCACGTATTTTTCATGAATCATTAACACCATAGTGGAAGTAAAGCGCTTATGTCATCTTTAGACATCGTACGTCGCCGGTGATTCGACTCTGATACTGAGGTGACTGCGAAAGAAGTTATTTTATAGCCATTGTGTCACGTGGTCACAGAAAACTAATTCCTTAGGGCTTCCTGCCCTCGCTGTGCGTGCCGCTTGAGAAAAATTTTCCTCCTACACAGTCGACAATCCCCCTGCCAAACAATGACCTGAGAGGACTCTTCTCGTGCACGCTTGTCCAAAATTTTCACTTGGTGGGAAGCATAGGTGAATTTTTTTTGTCTTTTTTTGAATCCTTTCTTCTATCCTTCTTGTCTTAGTTTAGAGCTTCAGCAATCCTAAAGTGTATGTCCCATCCGAATACAAGATAGAGCAAGAGATCTCATAGATTTTTGAGAGTGTTACCTGTGGTGTTAATAGTGTGGTGTTTCTACGTGATTTAATTGTTGTGGAAAGCTAATTCAGTCAAAAGATATAATTCCATCGATCGACTGATAGCCAGAGATTGAGCCGTATTCTAATAAAACAATCCATTGGTCATTGTTGTGCCTAATACTGTCTTCATTTCCAAATTTTGTTGAGTGGTAACCATCACATCGCTAATAGCCTTTCTTGAAGCGAAAAACTTTTCACATTTTTAAGAAATTATTGTCTTGAGATTCTTGCCCTTCAATCACTTGCTTATTTTTAGCCAGTAATACTAACTAATATATAATAGGAACCATGGGTATTTCTAGAGATTCTCGTCACAAGCGTTCTGCTACTGGTGCCAAGAGAGCCCAATTCAGAAAGAAGAGAAAGTTTGAATTGGGTCGTCAATCTGCCAACACCAAGATTGGTGCTAAGAGAATCCACACTGTCAGAACCAGAGGTGGTAACTTAAAATTCAGAGCTTTGAGAGTTGAAACCGGTAACTTCTCTTGGGGTTCCGAAGGTGTCTCTCGTAAGACCAGAGTTGCCAATGTCGTCTACCACCCTTCTAACAACGAATTGGTTAGAACTAATACTTTGACTAAGTCTGCTGTTGTCCAAATCGATGCTACTCCTTTCAGACAATGGTATGAAACCCACTACGGTCAATCTTTGGGTAAGAAGAAGGCTACTGAAGAAGAAGCTGCTCCTAAGTCCAGAAAGGTCCAAAGAAAGTTGGCTGGTAGAGCTTCTTCTGCTGTTGTTGAATCCAGTTTGGATTCTCAATTCGGTTCTGGTAAGTTGTACGCTGTTATCTCTTCCAGACCAGGTCAATCCGGTAGATGTGACGGTTACATCTTGGAAGGTGAAGAATTGGCTTTCTACTTGAGAAGATTCTCCCACAAGAAATAAGCAATTGGGATTCATTATTGGTTTCATCTGTAATAGGTTTCACTTGTTTAGTCTTGAAAATTTATAATCTCTTTGTATATTTTACAGTAATACATTAACTGCTATATATTTATGGGTTTGGATAATCAGTAGTTGAGCTTTGAATCACTTCAAGAATTGTCGTAATGTGTGTCCCCTACCTAACAATTGGATGGAAATAAGCTCTCCTAGTGGGTGAGGCGGGCCAGTTGACAACTGGCATCCCTCTGCCTCTACTCAAAGTGGAATTCAGATCAATATATCCATCCACGATGAGTTTAAAATTACATGGAAATACAGATCAGTTCAAACGTCATTACTGTAATACCACACTAATACGTCCTAGATCTAGATCTGACTAGCACAATTACAAGGATTACGTTTCCTAAACTGGAAGGAGTTATATCTTGAAGCAATTGTTAGTAAAATGTTCTATGGAATCAAAAGGTTTCTTTCATATCGTATAAGAGTCAGCAAAAATAGGCAATAATTAGTTTATCCACATGATTGTTCAGTACAGGTCTGTGTATAATCTCTTCTCATCATAAAATACGATACTCATAGTTGCTCATAGCTAACATACCGTATGTTGGTTTTCTCAAGGCTGTGGATACTTTATCGAAGAAGAAACAGTTAGTAAAAAAAAAATTTTTGAATGTTCAAGTCAACTTTTATTGTGGAAATCTGAAGTGCGGGTAACACTATATTAGTTGGAATGTATAACATGGGTGCTATGGCAACCTGTAAAAGTGTTGCCTTTACTCTATATTTTATTTATGTACGTATGTCTGACTTAATCTAACTACTCTTAAAGCGTTATCTACTCTTAAAGCGTTAATTGTATGGGTTATTACTCAGTTTAGTTAGTAATTATTGAATATTATTGAGTAATACCACTTTAATCTCTTAAAATGTCTAGCCTTCATTTGGAGTTGCGAAATTATGGGAATCTATAATTTCTCATTTTTCAAAAGGTTTTTGGTAAAATGTCCAGCTACATATTTCACACTTTCTTAACTGGCACAACCGTTGACATTATTATGTACAAGAAACCTGAATAGTTAAGGCTTGAGGACAATAAACGGCCCATAATTCTATACCTAAAGTTCTCGTAGAATATTTCTTTACAACCAATGAATTTACCCTTACCGATTTCACTTACAACTTGTACGGCAACAAACTGGATGGACTAAAGATTTGCTCGCTTTTGATTATTGCATACTCATATTTTGCAGCGTACCTTCTTACCTAAAAATGGCTTGATTTCTTGCGGTAAGAATTGCCAATGGTATAAAATTGGATTCTGGGCACAGTCCTAACCTGCCTACAGTCCTGACAGAACCTAGGATTCAACAATATTTATAATAAGAAAAATAGGATAAATTAATCACTTGTAATGTGAATCTATAAATGCTTAATCATAAAATCATACATATTGGGAAACAAAAGGGTTCAATGAAGATATCTCAACGTTTGGCAACTTCTTCGTCAGTAATGGCGGCGGTCTCCACAATCGACTCTTCATTGTAGTCCAAGCTGTTCAATTCATCTTCCTTGTAGTTGTAATGCTTGAACAAGAACCAGAACAACAAACCCGAAATGAAACAAGAAATGGCCAAACCAGCATATGTCCAAACCAATTTAGGATCAACACTGGTCGAAGACAAAGCAATACCCAAAGCAGAACCAAAGGCATTGGTAACCAAGAACAAGGACATGATGAAAGACTTCATTCTAATTGGGGCCTTAGTGTAAGCGTATTCCAAACCGGTAATGGAGGCCAAAATCTCAGAAATAGCGATAAAACAGTAAGCAGGAACTTGCCATGCAATGTGGATTTGGTTTGGTGTGTTTTTGTAGATAGGGTCACATTTTAATGGCTTATCGTAACAAGGACCACTCTTATAGATAAAGTGCTGCAAGACAGAAGCGTAAACCATGGCAGCAGCTCCGAACATGAAACCCCAGAAGATCTTTGTAATAGCTCTGAATGGAGTGAACCTTCTGATAAAGGGATAAATGAAGTGTTCACAGATAGGAATGAAGATGATAATAGAGATAGAATTGATGGCTTGTAAAATATCGTTTGGCAATCCGTGAGCTTCCATTTGACCGGCTTGAGAGACAAAATTGTTCAACATTTGACCATAAACGAGCCAGTAAACAGGATAGCATAAGAAGACCTTGCAAGCGTATATAGATCTCTTGACTTCATCAACAAACTTGTCGTCCCATGGGAATTGAGACCCAGGGTTGAGAGAAGGCTTGGCAGCATCCAAGTTGAATTTGTTCTTGATAGCAATAAAGACACACTTGAAACAGTTAGAGATGACCTTTTCACCGACAGGAACTTTGACATATTGCTTTCTACCCAAAGCTAAAGCTGCAATGGCGACAAAGAAGAAGCAAAAGGGCAAGAGGAAGGAAGCCCAGAAACCAACATGCTTTTCTAATTCGGTAGTTGCGATGACGGACAAAGAACCAGTGTTGATCATCAAGTAAAAGAACATAAATACGTTTTGAATGGTAATGTTAGGGTCCTGGACGACTCTTTCACCTGACTTCAACACCTTGATAACAGGCTTTGTCTTTGGAATTTGATCGGCAATCAATGGAGAAACATTGGACTTGACACCACCAGTACCGATACCGATGATGATAATACCAGTGACGTAACCTCCTAAGGCAGTAGCTTGGTTGGTGATGGAAGGAACTGAGGTAATAAATAAGACAAAGATACCAACCATGTAAATAATACAGAAAACAAAAATTGTCTTGTATCTACCCCAAAAGGTATCAGCCACCCAAGCACCAAAAATTGGGGTAACATAACACCAAAATTGGAAGAAATAAGACAAGGCAGTAGCACCTTGGTTTTGCAAGTTTAAAACACCAGGAGGAGTATCACCAGGAGCATTTTGCATGTAGTTTTGAAAAGGAGCAGACAAACCGTAGTAAGTGAATCTTTCAGCCAATTCAACAATAGCGACTAACCAACAACTAAGAGGAATCTTTTCACTAACGTGTCTCAAAGATGCCATTTCCTCGGCAGTGGGTTCTCTGTTTTCATCGTTAGTGTCAAATGAAGCAAGACTAGAATCCGCTCCAGGATTGTAGGTAAGCTCTGTTTGCTTTTCTTTCTCGATTTCGGACATTATATTGAATCTGTTAAGCGAATAGCTTACCAACGACGAAGGCTAAACAAAAAAGGTAATCATCAAATGGGATAGCTTCCTTATATATCCTTTGGTATAAAATACAGGTCAAGAGGTTTAATCCACAATTAAAAAATGATGTGCGTCTGCATTATCAGCCACTTTACTAATGTCATGAGAGACAACGATCTTCTCATAAAGATGCCATGATGAAGACTGTATATGTTCATCTTGTGCGCTCACTGGTTGAGACATCTTGATAACAGATACTGATAAATGGCGGGGATGAAGAGAGAACGGCATTGCTGGATTGAGAATGGCCATATTGGTTTATCACCACCTCACATTCCTTACTGACCTTCCTTCATTAAGTTGATGCCTCGCCATATGTGAAAATGCCTCACGCACCTTTATACATACTCGGTAACCCAATATGCTCAACAAGCACAACTCCACACATTCATCTCCTTTTGCAATACCAAGCAACGTAGTTCCAACGAACGGCACGATTTTAGTGATGAAAGAGACTAATTAGAATGGCATTTTGCAACTGAATTTGGCAAATATGCAGCATTAATCCGATGGATGCCGGACCCTCTTTCTAGTTCCTGGGCCACAATGGAACGGCACTCAAGTCTCCACACCCGCAGCTTCCTATTGTTCTGAAACAGAATTTGGAACGGAAAAATCTTCAAATTCACCGACAAAAGCCATGTCACTTGCCTTGTGTACGTGGGGTGGAAAATGGAAAACGGGAAATGGAGAATGGTTAGGAGGGACGAAAACCACCTACCCTCTTGTGACACGAAAAAACCATAAAAGAAATGAAGTCGCAGGAAGTTCTACTAATAGAAAGAAACAGAAAGTATAGAGATCATATGCCTTAGTTCCGAAAACATGTACCCCTCTGGGGGTATAACAGACAGGATAGTAACCAGGCTTGGACTAGGTACACAACGGTTGTCTATTGAAAATCCCCCGATGTCGCAAATTTTCACCCTTGGCGACCTAAATGATTTCAAAAGCTAAAAAGTGGGTGCATGTATGATCAACGCTCGTAACCGCACTTTATGAAAATCAATAGAATCCTCTGCGACATGTTCAATTCTCCGAGAGAATAATGTGACTTGTATACGTTGGAATGGTTGTTGGAAAAAAGAAAGCCCTTACAAATAGTCCATTTACCACCCCGAAATGCTAAATATCTCCAGTTAAGATATGTGCAATAGAGATTATGCCAAGAATGGGGCGCAGCTAGTATTGCGTGGCATCAAAACTTAAAATAGGAAAGGAGCTCGATTACCATGCCAAGTTCTGGCAAAGAAAAGTGGTGTAGATGAAGATTTCTGGTGCCTTATCAGCAGGGAAATTTCGCTATCGTTTCTAATAACTATATAGGAATATCTTTGGTATACACGTCAGTCCATGGCACAGGGCTATTTGGACACCAAGAGAACGTGTGGCTCTAAGTTCATATCAGTGAACACATTGAAGTAATACGTATTCATTTTTTGACTTAGTGGAGGGGCCAATAGCCGGGGAACAAGAAGTGCATTTTTTCCAATAACTCCTTTTTCACACCATCAGGGGAAGTAGAAATTGCAAATTTCATGGACCCAGCCAAATCGTCACCAATTCCAGCACCAGATGCAAAGGCGTGAGCAACGGCATCAACCAAAGTAGCAGCCAATTTACAAGCATTGGCAGAATTAGCCTTCAAGTTCCCCACAACTGTTTCAACAGTAACTGGCTCCTCAGTTTCGTTCCATGAATCGTAATCGGTAGACATACAAATCATTTGGTATGCGATCTCGGCCTCTCTTGCCAATTTGGCTTCGGGCAAAACAGACATGTTGATAACAGAACCACCCCACGATCTGTACAACTTAGATTCAGCTCTGGTGGAGAATGCAGGACCTTCCATACACACAACCACCAAGTCCTCACCGCCGTTGGTAGTGTGTTTAGTGTGCAATTGAGGAAGGTGTTCACTGTCATATTGGTCCAAGAAACCAGAGGCAGGAACTGCCTCACTGATCAACTTGTTCAACTTAAGATCAAAGGGTTCCCCAAACATAGCGTGGGCGACGAAACCCTTTTCAAAGAAAGTCGAGGGTCTGATACCCTTGGTACGATCGATGATCTGAGTGGGCAAAACAAAGTCTCTGGGTCTGATTTCTGGCTGCAAAGATCCAACAGCACTGAAGGCAATGATGGCCTTAACACCCAAGCTCTTCAAGGCAGCGATGTTAGCTCTGGAGGGAACATCACTGGGCAATAAGTCGTGGTGCAAGCCATGTCTAGGTAAGAAGGCCACTGGGAACCCATCCTCGGTACGGGCAATGGTGATAGGACCAGAAGGGAATCCCCATGGGGTAGACACCGTCAATCTGGCAACAGGGTGCAAGTTGGGTAAGTCGTACAAGCCGGTACCACCAATGATGGCCAACTGGACTGGTTCCTTGAACTCGTGGGGCAAAGACTTGACGTCTACCTTATCTCTGTGAACGGACATGTTTTTTTTTGAGATATCTGGGATGGACTGAAATAGGAGATTCACTAAGTAGGACTCAATTGGATGGGATCAAAGAGGGTATCAAACCACTAAGTTGATTATCCTGATAGTGCGATGTAGATAGATATACGCAAGTATATTTCTATGGTAATGTAATTTATTATTTTAGTCAGATTGGGTTGAACAATTTTTGAAGAGGGACCACCTGGGTATTATCCTGTACATACTTTTTTTGCTTCACGCAATGAGCCACAACAGATCGATTCGCACGGAAATATGGCTTAAAATGGACCCCGTCCGCAGGTAATATTCGATATGACTTTTCCGAAAAGAATATACTTCGGAATAATATATGATAATAGAAATCCATTGTGTACCTGAAATATGGTTATTCCATAACCAGTCGATGAACATAATGGTTGACGATAGATGTCATCGGGATCTAGAAGCTATCTCGCATGTTCAAATTATTGTACATTGAATGTCACGCAAATATACCACAGTATATTGCAGTGTATAAATCTTCCTGCAAATGGCTGAAAAACGTCCCAGCAGGGACTCGAAGACGTTGCAACCAGTATTTAGAGTGCGCTAACCAGTACTATTTTCATTTCTAGTGGCGGGACCAGATATGGAACCATTTCTACGAGCAAACGAGTCTACAATTACACTTAGAGCAAACTCCACTGATTCACCACTACTCTTGTAAGTCCCCTAAAATGCTCAGACAGTGTGTGCAAATCAGCCGGAACTCTTGGAGGCTCCGGGCGTCAGCTCGTTTTTACTCCTCAAAACCTCCTAAGGAAACAGAATCTGCCTCGCCATTACCAGTGAACATCCCCAAAGCCAAAAGGAGGCTTGACGCTTTGAACACTAATAGAGAAGTCGCCGTTGCCCAGTCTCCTTCAAAGTGCAAAGATGAGGAGCGAACAAGAAGTACAAGATCAAGACAAATCACCAAATTAAAGGATGAAAAGAAGTTAAAGAAACCCCTTCAACCATTTATCCCTTTTGCAAAGTTTCCCAGGGCACCAAAGGAATTATTTGATTTATCCTTAGAAGAATTATATGGTAAGATACTGTTGGGATCTGGAAACATGGTACAGGTTCCCTCGCTGGAATCGCCTATCTCTCCCGATATTAAGAAGACATATGTTGATTTTGAAATACCGAATCAGTATTTGAAGTCCCAAATTGCAGAGGATATCACCGGGAGAGATAAGGCAGTAGTGGAACAGTTAGACGATTTTGCCCTTTCCGCAGTTGATGAACAGGATCCTGAATCGCAACAAGACAACGCTACAAGAGCACTCAAGTTTATCAAGTTGTATTATGACCAGGACTCAAATTCATTCCAGCCGCTTCCACAACATTTATTGAAGAGATCGTTAAGTGGAATGATAAACCTCAACCCCAGCTTGGAGGACATAGATGACGAATACTTGTGGAGGTTGATCCCTGGAGATAAGTCCTTTGATGTGCCTCCCTTTGAAAAGGAAGTTCATGGATTCAAAAAGTGGGAACAGGAGAAATTAAGAGAATCACAGAAGAAATTTATTGATGCACAAAAAGATAGACTTCAATACATAGAGTTCCAGGAAGAGCTTCAGAGATCCAACAACAGTTTATTCAAAAAGTGTGCACCTGAAGGAATATCTGGTGGTCGTAAGAAACTCGATAGAAAATTGATGAAGAAATATAAAAAGTTGAAGGATGAAGGAAAACTCGTGAAGAAATCAACCACCGATGACGATTCTGATGACATTGCAAGAAAGTTCAAATAAAATTACATAATATATAAAAACATCTGTATATAGCTTATAAAATAATACCCACTAGGATGCACTTAATAGTTTGATTGTAATTCAGTCAATAATGTTCAATTCAACGTCTCCATATCCATACTTGTGTTTGTTTTCTTCATAGACCCGCTTTAACTCTTCCACATATAGATGATGGTAATGATCAACCAATTCAATTGGGATCTTAGCTCTTAAATTTTTACTTCTCTTCGCAGTATATGTAGTTGTAGGTGTTTCATTGCCCTTCAGAGAAGACTTGAAAGCATTGGGATCGGATTTTTGAATGCTAGCAGTCGCTCTGCTAAGTAAGTTACTAAAGGAACTCTTCCGAGTAAACCCAGTCAGTTCCGATTTATCATTACCAATAACTGTCGCTGCTTCATCTTTGAACAATTCTGGGTGATTTCTCTTATATTCGCTTAATACCCCCTCAGGAACATAAATAGGTCTGCCCATTACGACATTAATAGGATTCCTATATGGCAAAAATCCGAAATCATATATGAATACACCACGAGCGCTGAAAAACGGAATGGTGAACAGAAATTTTGCCTTCATCCATTGTTGTAACCAATACCCAAATGATCCTGGTTTTGGAACATTCAATTTATAAATATCAGCTTCTCCAAATGCAAATACTGGTACCAAAGCCACGTTTCCCAATTCAATTGCTAATTTAACAAAACCCTTACGCTTCTGGAGAACCAATTTTATCTCGGACTTTTTCGACTTCTCGTTTGTCTCATTCGCATTGTCTTTTCCTCCTTTGTATCCCTTACCAACACGGTATTCAGGAGCCACCATGTTATTCAATAAAGATTCTTTGGCACCGCCAATGACTATGCAAACGGAATTGTCACCATTGTTAATTAATGACTTAATATTGTTAGCTGAAGCAGATGTTAAGCCCAAACTCAACAAATAATCTCGGTAAAATGGTAAAGTAAACTGTGTTGTAAGAGTCAAGGGAAATACTTGGCCAATACCCGGAAACAAGCGTTCATTCTTGGAAGGGTCATGAAATATTGGCTTTAAGAATTTTGCAGGTGGCTCATATGGTTCATTCCTTATGGCATTTGTAGCAAACATGCCCATAACTCCCATAGAAATAACACCATGAGGATGATAACAGAACATGTAGCGAGGACCGGTTGTCACTCTTTTGTAAATCTTGCTTGAATTTGAGCTGGCCAGAGAAACACTTGATCGCCTTCTGTCCAGAGCATTTAGTCTCTTCTGCAAACCCAATTTGTTAAAAAGGCGGTCAATTAGAGTTGTCAGAAATTCACTAACCAAATCCTCTTCATCGTCAGGCAAATCTTCGTCTTGCACAAGAACATTAGAAAATGTAGGTTCCAAATCAACTGTTTTCTCTACTCGAATAGGGAAGTAATCGACAAACCATTTCCATAAGATGAGATTTCTCATCCAATCCCGGGAACGATAAACAACTTTACCATTAGTTGGGGTATGCAAATCAAATCCGTACCACCAAATAAAATATGGAATAATGACCCCTAGCCAGACGACCCAACCGAGCCACAAGGAGAAAAGAAATAAAAGAATGAAAAACGGAATTGACACTGTGTGCCACATCACAGCTAATGTCTCCAATCTATTTTGCAAGGGCGTGTTAAGAGGAGCGATATTCAAGTACACTGATGAGTCTTTCTTCTCCTTCACTTGACTAGCTGAATTGTTGATGGTCTTATGCTTGCTTGCTACCACTGGCATCTTTTCTGGTAGTATTCCATCGGAACCGCTCTTCTCTTCAGGTGCTGGTTTTACCGAAGTATTCTTAGCAAGCAATTGGTCATCGTCATCAGTCTGCAATTTGTTTATCTCTGAAGGGCCAACAACTGGAATATTTACCGGTGTTGGGGCAGGTGATGAAGGGAACTCTATGTCAGCTGAACAACCTGACAGCAAATCAATAGGCAACACCATTTTAAATATGCTATATGCTAAAGCGTTGAAGGAACAAGCATTTGTTTTAGTAACAGTGGACGAAATATAAACTTTCAGTCCTAATCCAACTTTTGTCCGTAGGCTATTGTTTCTCTCCCCTATAGCAATGTTTAATCTGCTGAGACAGATAAACAGTTATACAGGGCCAAAATCGCACACGCGCTCACTAGTACAAGCACTTCCTAGCACTTGGATGTGTTCTTGAACGATACAACCAAAGGGATGTATGAGAATATATATATATATATCTGAAAGATTGCGTTTCCTATCACTAATCAATATGGGATAATCATCTATTGGTGGTGAAGGTGGGGTTATAAGGATTAATTTACTGTACACGATGCAGTTGTGGGGGTTTCCATACAAATAATATTGAAGTTCCCCCCCTCCTCCTCCCTCAATGCCGGATTACTTGCTATAGGCATTTGCAATCACTACACATGGTAACCAAAATACGTAGTGAGTTGTCAGCGTGGACGGCAAGTATGGGGAATGCTATGCTTCTTGCAATGATGCCTTTTAAGAAATTAAAGGATTTAGGAGGAAAGCTTCTACCTTCCGAAAATGACATTGGAGGACTTGTATTTCAAGGGTTCTGAGTGAAACGAAAAATGAGAATAAACAGCCAATCGAATTTTTCTTAACAAAGTATTCAACCACACAGTATTGGGTGTGATTTCTGTAGTATATGTTGCAATTACCCCCAGTTCGTTCGATGAAGAGTGGCACGCAGACAATTCGCGTTAGAATCCCGCAACGAATTGATTAAGATGCTATCATAATAACTACCACTCAATTAACGCTATTAACGCTATTAAGCGTGTAATCACTTCATCATAGGCTTCTGTGTATAATGTAAAGCAAATATTGGCTTGGGGTATGTGGGTTTAGGGTGGATATTTACATTATGAGTGTACAAGTTGCCCATCTGGAGATCACCTATCATTATGGACCACAATCGATGGTAATATGCAAAAATGCACACGCGGAATAGATCGGAAGCCAATTATTGCTGTACAACTGTGTGAACCCTAATCCAAAAACTGCTATTTTGACAGTATTGGATTAAATAAAAGAGCCTCGCATACGATTGGTTATCTTGCTAGCTTACCCGTTTTTGACTCGTTCAATTGTCTTTTGATGGTTTTTTTTAAGGAAATGTATTGAATTGTGCACAAAATATCTTGGTGTATTGTTGCAGCATCAACTCTTCTCTCAAATATTCCCTTTAGACAAACGCAACCGCAATTCCTACAATTTCTCTTGATTTACATGTGTCCAAGTCTACCAGTCAGTAGACTTTTGACTTGCTTTCAAATTTCTTTTTGGTGTTACACCGCCAACATTGAACTAACAGAATAAGAATGTTATTGAATCTCACTATCTCTGATTTTGAGTCATGGGTGTTCGAAGAAGGAACAAAGTTCTACCATTTGCAATATTCGATTCAATGTGTGCCTTGTTGGTAAACTATAGAAAGGCATGTTCGGGTGCAAAAATCGGTTTAATGTTTCAAATTCAAATAGTTTGCATTTTACTGCTCAACCTTCATTCACTAGAATATTTAAATTGTTGATATTTTCTCGAAACATTAATTCTAGCTATTGGTGAAACATATGTACCCCTTAGTACTAACTAATTGCATAATTGTAATTAAACGAAGAAAGTTCTGGAATAGAAGTTTTTCATCAAGGTTAACGCACACGTAACCGATAATTTATTTTACTGAAGTTTTTCCCACGAATCAATTAGTATGCATGAGATGAGATGGAAGCTTGGAAGTAAATAATTATACTTATCCCATTTTTGGAAAGAGAAGTTTGACTCGTTATGATATTCCTAATGCATCAGCAGAATTGACAACTCTCAATGCGTAAACCTGTAGTTTCTTACTCAATTTCTTCTCACTATTACAATTGAAATAGATGACACTTCTTACACAAATTGATGTCTTTGATTTAGATCTTCTGACAATTTAAGGATGAATGTTAGCATTTTTGTCTAAGACAACCGTTTTTTACCCATTTTGGATTAGAAACAAAAAAGTTGACGAAGATTGGCAAGAGAGGAATCTGAAGAGTGGAACAAGCCTCCCTCAATAACAAATGAATAATTTGCACCTTGTGTATCTTGGTATAGTAACTGAGTGTATCAAAGAAACGATCTACAAGATGATTTTTGTTCATTGAGGTCTACAATGGGCCTGGACTCCTGCCATAAACAGACATTCTCCTTTTGGAAAAATGAACTCATCGTCAAATTAAACCATATTTGGCTATGATTGTCGCGACACCAGATGCGTTTTTGCACTTAGATTCAAGACACAACGAAATAATCAATCTTCACCTTACTTTAACTCGAACTAGATCTGTTGACCATGTCTAAGAGACGAAGAGATCCCACTTCTCTGGAGCTGCTCAATCATGATTTTCAAAAAACACATTATTTTTTAGAGCGCGACACAAAGAAGTCATCGAGAACTCCCTCAAACTATGGCTTCTTCAATTCTACATTCTATGGAGGAGAGTCTGAAACTGGCATTCTGGAACTGAAGGTTTCCACCTTCTTTCCTCGGTTACTCCGAGACCAAGAACCTGTTCAAAATGTTAGGATCAGAGAGAAGTTATACGAAGAAATTTGGGAAAAATTATCAGAAACCATCACCGACAATTTAAACGATACCAATACAGATGTCTATAATCAATTATTTGAATATATCACGACTGCTGATTTCAAGGAACACAACAGAAAATTAGGAATTGGGTTTCTTCTGTTAGGTTCAAACACAGCAAACAATATCCGGGTCTTGTCAGAGTTTAGAAGTTTCTGTAAGAAGAAAGCTATAGAATCCAAGAACACTGTCAAGATCATCCAAATAGAAGCAAAGAGTTGTCAGAATATCAAGTCAGCATTGCGAGAAGTGGTTCGACAGTTCTTTTCCACATCCAATGATGGTATGATTTCTAAAGACGAAGAAGAAGATGATGAAGAAGAAGAAGTAGACAATTTAATGAATTCTGCTGAAAACGCCCAACAAGAGGGTGATGATGATGACGATGAAGAAGATTCAAGAGGTAACGGAAGAGTTAATTATGATTTTGATATCGTGGAAGAATATTTGACCAAGAGACCTAATTTCAAATTGGTTGTGTTAATTCAAGACACAGACTCCATGATTTCTCTGGTGCTCCATCAGATAATCAAGTTGTTATATTCATATATTGATCGTTTGCCTCACATCAAATTACTCCTCGGTGTATCATCCTCCAATATTTCGCAATGGATCAACACAACCCTTGATAATCAGACCCGTACGATCATTCATGGTGTCAAATTTAAAACTAATGATAATCAAAAAGTCATCTTCACCATTGCTAACAACCTCTTTTTGAGGAAACATTACCATGATCCCATGAGCCCCTTAATGATGGATCCTCAGCTTACGGCTATTTTATTCGATAGAATGACTAATGCAGACAATTCAATTGATACCTTTGTTCAGGAGTTAAAGCTCTGCTATATGATTTATTTCTATCAGAACCCATTGGCAGTTTTGAATGACGAGAAATATAGAACTGACAGCTCCAAGCTTCCTGAGATTTATACGGAAACATTAAGGCGACTTCCTTCGTTCAAAAGGTATATCGAAAAAAAGGTATTCGAGTATAGAAGTACAAGAAAACAAGATATTAAAGACGAAATCTTTCGCTTATTGAATCTGCAAGATTCCATATGGGAGTTACTTACCCTTAGTAAGCTCCAGTTCTTCAGGTTCAAATTACGAATAATTAACGCCTGTAATATTCTACACGGATTTTTAGGGCACAGAAGAGAGAAACTTGAAGTATACAAGATGATATTAAACAATGAGGTCTTGGATTTATTTATGGATTCTCAGGATCATTTCAAAAACACAGAAGTTGATTTATCGTACGTTCCAGAAGACATAGTAACTGAGTATGTGGCCGATGTCGGGACCGTTTTAGACGAGAATGCTTCGTTGCTTTTAGAGAGAATGGAAAGCTCAAATGGAAATGTGCTTGAAATTGTCCAGTCTTATATCACACAAGTGTCTGAATATTACAAAGATGTACACAATACTGTGTTCCATGAGAATTGGTTTTTAACTGGTTTTGGATACAGTAACGAGGACATGAAAAAACTCAAGTTGATGAGCTTGGAAGAAAACTACGAAAACTTGATGATTAACTTGTCGAGACCAAATCTTCGAATGGCATTAGAAACTGGGTTATCATCACCTATTTTGTACTTGGGGAATCCATTAATTCAAAATCATTTGAAGCGAAATGGATTTAAGCGATCAAAAGTGAGGACACCTATAAGTCAATTATTCCACATATACAAAGATGCACCTGTCACCATCAATATTTATGATTTGTACACAGCATTCAAGCACTCGTACAACAGGAAAGATGTGCTCACGGAATTGGGTTTGGAAGATCTTTCAGATACCAAATATGAGAAATTGATGTATTCGTGGTTTTCCCAGAGCTGCTTTGAGATGACTCAAATGGGGTTCCTCAAGGAAAAACCCAAGGCGGACTATCTTGAAAAGGCTGTTTGGAGGGGTGTTTAACTTTGGAATTCAATCAAGCTCTCCAGATCGTTATCAGATACGTTGTCTTCATCATCAATATCATTGTGGAGACTTATTGGTGTTCCCAAGATGACCAGGGAAATCACCGGTGAGACCGATTCATTTACGAATTGGGGGAAGGCAAAGGTATAGTCTGCGTTCCAGATGGGAATAATGACATATAATAGAAGAACAACGCCGAGTAATATGGCTACCACCAACAAGATGAATGGGACCAATACCAACACTTATTTTTTTCAGTTGTTAGTAATGTAAAGATATATTAAAGTAATTGGAAAAAATCAGAAGGACATACCAATGGCGAAGAATAGGGATAGCATTGTCAAGACGGTACATGAGATTGACAATGTAGATAATCCAAACATGACCAACGAGGGAAATGTTACTGATGCAATTAAGGGAAGAATGATTATCAACAAGACCTAAAATAGCGTTAGATACTATTGATACTTCCATACTTAAATTAACAAAGCGATGTACGTACGATTTGGCGAGTTTTCGGTAGCTCTCGTAATCCTCTAAGCTTCAGGTTATAGTATAAAATCCACCTATTACAGTTTCTGAGTGGTTAATACAATAAGTCATTAATTTCATAAATAATAATAAGGGATAGTAAGCCATACAAAATAAAAAAGTTGACTGGTCGAACATGACCAAAAATAAAGCGCTGCAAGTCTCTCAGAAAGAGCACAACCGATCCTAGTACCTCAATTATACTTTCGCGTAGACGGAAAGAATGCAGTGACCTCTTGTAACCGTATACCCTGGGAGGCTGGAAATGTAGGTGTGTACTCATCTCCTATGACCTACTCAAGGAAGAAGTATATGAATGGAAGAATAAATCCAAAGCCAGAAAATAGAAGCCAAAAAATAAACAAACAAACACACTCACAGATTGTCATTACAACAGGTTCGAGACAATTCCCACAACTAGGATTATCTGGCGCATTTCGATACTCAGCCCTTCTTAATTGCAAGTATGTCATCGGCAGAAAATTCTCCTGGGTCATCATATATTTCCAGAGCTTCTTCGTGTTCATTTTCTGTTAATGCAAGTTTGTCTCGATTATACATCAATGATAGGAGCACCAAGATTCCTACCAAAATTGTCACTATCAACACCATGATCCTTCGCTGCGTCTTGAAGATGTTTGCCGATATGGCATTCGCCTTAGGTGTTTTCATCACTGGATAACTGCAGTGTCGTGGTATATGCTTGATCAAGAAGGAAATACTTAGAAGTAAGTTCCAAGCGCAACTTGTTGTTTCTTTTCAGCTTTAGTATATTCTGTCTTTACAAACAAAATGACCCCAGAGTTACGCAAAGCCAGGATCCGCCAAGGGCTGTCCCTCTATTATCTTTCACCGCACAGCACTCAAAATTTGATGTACTTCCACATAAATCAAGGGAAGATAGGGGTTCAATTCCATTATAACATATTGTACCCAATACTTCCAGCAGCTATTTGGTTACACTTTTCTCATTCAATTGATCGAATATTGTGATGTAGAGCTCGTACGATATTAGAGCTAAAGCCCAGATAATTACGGCTTGATCACATGATTGCCCTTGTGGTAGGAACGGAAACTCGTACAATAATCCTGAAGTTCTTACGTTTAAGGGTCCAAGAATATAAGTATTACAACGCAGTGAAACGACTAATTGTGCCGTTCCCACACATTCAGGATAATGGTCAATTGCTGAATATTCTGGGTATTGAACATTTTCTATCACCTCTGCATTCCTTTGCATGATCTGTTAAATGAATTTCGATTAAGGCTTTTTACGACGATGCTCTACCATGTATTTCACCATCCAAACTCTCAGGAAATTGGCATCTGAATCCTACAGATGACATAGTACCTCCAAGCTTCCAATTAGTGTATCCACTGCATTCAAATACGAAACATAAAATCTTAGGTGGGGGAGTTGATTTCGCAACTTGTACCCTATTTAATAGCCTATTAGTCCAGTGTGAAAATTCTAGGATGTGAACTTCTAGAGAGCCAAATAGCATTCTTCATACCAGGATCCAAGACTTTTCAAAGAATACAATAGATTCATATATCACGACAATTCTGCACCCCAAGAAAATGTTGCAACTATGACGTATGCAACTTTGACGGAGGTGGATGAAGGAACTTTTGAGACCAAATTTGCTGCAAAATCCGAGCAAGAAATTGCCACAATTCTTCTTAATGACAATTAACCGGAGTGGTGATAAGAAACACGCAAGAAAACTGGAATCCAATTATCAGTTTGTAGTTAATTGGATTCAAAAAAGTATCAAATGCATTATCTAATCTTTGAAGACGCTTCACACTTGAAGTGACATCAAACTGCAAATAATCATCACTATGCCTGAAAAGGAATTAGTCTACCTTAAGTCTCTAACTGAGAAGAAGGAGGCATTATCATTGATGAATTCGAGTAACAAGACATCAACCAACCTATGGGGTGATAGGAAGCTTTTGTCGATTCCTTCAAAAAATCAGATGATAATGATAAGGGAATTGACCCGAACTTAAATGAAGGTGAAACGATAGGAGTGAGAACTGGGGCAAATGCTCCCCTAAAGAATAGGCATTTGCAAATGATTGCAATTGGATTGGCGCTGGCTTATTTATTGGTTCGGGTAAGACTTTAAGAACAGATGGTCCAGCTGTTGCCTTGATTGCTTACATCTTAATTGGTTCTATGATTTACTGTACTGTCCAAGCCTTAGGTGAATTGGCTATTACTTTCCCTGTTTCTGGTGCTTTCATTACTTACAACATTCGTTTCATTGATGAGTCCTTCGGTGTTGCCATGGCCTGGAATTATAAGCACACTGTTGCTTATCGTTCTACCCTTGGAATTATTTGCAGCCACTATTGTTATCGACTACTGAAATGATGAATATAATCCTGAAATCCTGCAACTTTCATGGTGCTCTTTTGATATCGTCTCAGCCTGTGGTGGTGGTCCAAAGAGAGGATCCTTTGGAGTTAGATACTAGAATAACCGGGCAAATTCTCTAATGGTTTTAAGGGAGTCTGTTCTGTTTTCGTTACTCTTGCTTTTGCATTTGCAGGTATCGAATTGTGTGGTTTAGCTGCCGCCAAAACTCTAATCCATGAGAATCGTTGCCTAAGGCCACAAAGAAAGAATTTTGGAGAATTTTATTATTGCAAGTTATGTCGTTAATTTTGTTAGGGTTATTAGTCTCATACAATGATGAGAGATTAGTTATTAAGTCTTTATGGGATACCTCCTCCTTCGTCATTACCATTAAGATTATTTCCGGTGAACCTTCCGTCTTGAACGTGGTGACCTTAATTTCCGCTTTTGAGTGGGTAACTCTTCTGTGTTTGGATCTTCAAGAATATTGGCATGTAACCAAGCTCCTAAGGCATTTGGATATATTGACAAGAATAGTAGGCCACTTGTCGGCATAGTTGTTCAAGTATTGATTGGGTTGTTGTGCTTTGTTGTTGCACCTGATAAGTTTGGTGAGGTTTTCGATTGGTTGACAGCTTTGTCTGGTTTGCCGTCGTTGTATACTTGGACGTATGCTTATGGAACATCAGGTTTGGAAGAGCCTTATCCGTCCAGGCATCGATGAAATGACTTATATTGCTCAAGCAGCTGTTCACGGCTCGTTCTAAAGTGTCAGTTTGAATGTCTTAGTATTAATTGCCCAATTTCGAATTGCTGTATGGCCAATGGACGATAAACGATCTGCCTAGACCTTCTTTATGACTTACTTGTCTTTGCCTGTTGTCATAGCCTTTTATTCGGGCCACTAGATCTGGTCCAAAAGCTGGAAATTGTTCATTAGAGCCCAGAACATTGATATTGACACTAGTAGAAGAGAATTAGATTTGGATTGTTCAAATAAGAATTAACCTAACAAAGCGCGTACATTGCTTCATTGAGATAGTATGAGTTCTTCTGTTAAGAGTATACAAGAAGAAAGTTTTTATATGTAAAATAAAATGGTGAATACCAATACACTTCTAACTTTTCTCAGCTCGGGAATAATTAAATCTAGCAGAAGATAATACCACTTCATCTATATCTTAAAAGTAGTCCATATTTTCACGGATATCCGTTAATCTCTGATTCCTGAAGTACCATTTAGCCACGAACCAACCTCCAACAAGGAATAACAAGACGAAAATGAGACTATAATATGTTCTTGGTGGCAGCTTGATAGTTTCATATGTTGTGCTTCCTGTTAATTTGTCAATCCGAATATCATAGGCAAACACTTCTTTAATGTAGACATCCTTCAATGGCTTCGAGTTCTTATCAACCTCCACAACATTCATTTTTGCTAAAGTATCAAACCCATTAACAAGTTGGCCAAATACAACGTGACGACCATCTAACCATCCGCAGTCCTTGGTAGTAGTGATAAAGAACTGAGCTCCATTAGTGTTCGGACCTGCATTGGCCATAGACAACCGCCCCAACTTATTGTGCTTCAATTCAAAGTTTTCGTCATCAAACTTCTTGCCATAAATAGAGTAGCCTCCAGAACCATTGGAATTCTCGAAATCACCTCCCTGAACCATAAAGTCACTGATAATACGATGGAAGATAGATTGACCGTAGCCAATACCAGTAGTGCCTCTAGCTAACTCCACGAAATTTTGGACCGTCTTAGGAACTGTCTCACCAAACAAGGCTATATGTAAGTCCCCCATTTCCTCCATGCTTCCGTCCTTTCGGTTGTATTGGCTGATTTTGAACACAACCTTGTGGGTGACTTTAGGATCACCTTCGACTTTTTGCATTTCTTCTGCCGTGATTTGTTCCTGAATGGTCATCCCTTGCACCCAGGCAAACACCAGGAAAATACATAAGATCCTGAGTATTCCGAACATCGCTGACGATCTTTAGTGCCAGCCTGCAAAGTACCTCAACTGTAAAAGTATCATGGAACCAAGAACTGGTAAGGGTCCTCGTTTCCTTTATCAACAATTCCTTCACTATAGAAATGGGTTGAGTGCAGGAATGAACAAAATACGCAAAACCTCGGCTTGAGAATTAAGATGAGAACCTAAAACTAAAGTAGCTTTACTTAAGAATTTTACATAATATATCTATTGAATCAGGATTCAAGATTAAGTCTTTATGAATATTCATCTACGTGTCGCAAACGAAAATGAAGGGGATTGTGGCAGTGGAGGGATACTTTCGTCTCTCCTGTTCGACCCCAAGCTCTTGTATAGATTTTGCGGCCAAAATAGAATGGAAGAAGAAGGATAGGACAGTGTGAGTAAGCAAAGAATCTCAGCGTTAGGCGCAAGCATAGAATCCGATGGGTATGCAACAACCCAGAATAGAGCAAAGATGGCAGCCATGTCTTAGGCGAGACAATAAGCAAGTGCCAAAGAAAGGAAGACGAATCCATTTTTCAACAAAAAAAAAGTTAGAAGGTGGTAAGGATTGTAGTCTTACTGTTTTTAATAGTAGAACCAGTGTTACTCTGTTTTGATGTCTTAAATTTCTTCTCTATCATGTTGTATTCGATAAGTTTCCGCGAGATTGTCTTGAATATACACCTATATGTGCGACTTTCTGTTGGGTGTGCTCATCTGTCTTTTCGAATTTTCTTACCCTCATTACCAGTGAATAGAAAGACGTGATCCCACAGCAGTGACGGGTAGCACATCTGAGTGAATTTCCAGATATATGGTGCGCCCATCGGCTAAACTGTCTCATCTGGTTTTGTTGTCCACGTTGTGTTCTGAGGTTGATGTCAAACCTTAGTATATGTCAATTGTATTTTCGGTGATTCCTCACCCATTAAACATGCTAGACTTTTTACAAGGTAGCGAATGAAAGTGATTCAAGTGAGACTGGAAATTTGATATATGTAACAAAACTTAGAGCTCTCGGAATTTCAAATCCAGAACCCCAGTTTCCTTCGGTGCCGTTCATTCATAGTCCCTTTTTGTGAACTGTGAAAATCAAAGTTACATTTATCTGTAATTGGATTGAGGATTCAGTAGAATTTGGGTACAATTCTGCATAGGACTATGTAATTTGCACCTGTCGTATGCACTATGTGCACGTTGATATGTACATATGGGGTAGAGCTATAACCCCTTAAACTTATATTCTTTCACCTACTTTATAATACACATTTTTCCTCAACCTTGTTATCGATATTTCTAAATTTTAAATATACTTGCTATTGATAATTATTAAATAATATAAAACTCAATTCTGAACTGAAGATGCAGATCTATGCCGCATATAAGATAAATATTCAAACTGGTGAATTTATTAGGGACAAAATCGGAAATGATTATCAAAACCATTTTCAAACGCCTTGTCTTCATTTAGCACCAGAAATTCCACCATCTCTTGTAGAATGGCAAGGAGGCAATGTATGCCTTTTCTTCGGCCAATTCTTGTTTGAACAAGTCCAAATCTAATTCTCTCCTACCAGTGTCAATATCAATGTTCTTGGCTCTAATGAACAATTTCCAGTTCCTGGTCCAGATCTTGTGGCCCAAATAAAAGGCAAGGACAACAGGCAAAGACAAGTATTGCATGAAGAAGTTCTCGGCGGTTGACTTGCCACCCAATGGCCATACAGCAATCCAGAATTGGGCAATCAAAACCAAAAGGTTCAAACCAGCACCGTAGTATGAACCCCAAACGCCAGCTTGAGCTGTGTATGCAATTTCATCCGTGCTTCTACCTTGAACATATAATGCTCTTCTAAATCTAATATGAGACAAACAAATGGCAGTCCAAGAAAACAAGGTGGACAAACCAGACAAAGCCAACAACCAGTCGAAAACATCACCATACTTGTCAGAGGCAACAACAAAACATAACAAACCGATCGTCAATTGGAAAATAACACCCACTAATGGTCTACCGCTCTTGTCAATGTAGCCAAAGATCTTAGGTGCTTGACCAGAAGCTGCCAAAGCAGCTAAGGTTCTAGAAGAACCAAAGACACAGGAGTTACCGACAGACAAAACAGAAATCAAAATAACGGCATTCATGACCGAGGGCAAACCAGAAATACCACCGTTCTTGATGGCAATAACGAATGGAGAGGCAGAGGCATCCCAAGAAGAGGCACCAGAAGTCAATTTTGGATCATTGTAAGGAACCAATAAACCAACCAAAGTCAAAGAGATGACGTAGAATAAGGTAATTCTCCAGAAAACTTGCTTGGTAGCTTTTGGTAACGATTTTCTTGGGTTACTAGTTTCGGCAGCAGCCAAACCACACAATTCGGTACCAGAGAAAGCAAAGGCAGCAGTAACAAAGACAGAGCAAACACCCTTGAAACCATTAGCAAAAGCACCAGGATTGTGCCAGTGTTTACCACCAATGTAGCCACCCACTGGACCACCACCACACACCAAGACGATACCTAAAATGATAAACCCAGTAACAGCAATGACCTTAATTATGGAAAAGACAAATTCTGCTTCACCATAACCTCTGACACCAAAAAAGTTAATAACAACAATGAGAACCCAAAATATAACGACAAAAGCTGCCGGATTTGTTGTCGAATCCCAATAACTAATGACAATAGAGGCTGCAACCAATTCCAACGGCATGACAACTAACCACTGCAAGGCATAGTTCCAAGCCATGGCAAAACCAAAGGACTCATCAATGAAACGAATGTTGTAAGTAATGAAAGCACCAGAAACAGGGAAAGTAATAGCCAATTCACCTAAGGCTTGGACAGTACAGTAAATCATAGAACCAATTAAGATGTAAGCAATCAAGACACCAGCTGGACCACCTGTTCTCAAAGTCTTACCAGAACCGATGAACAAACCCGTACCGATAGAACCACCGATGGCGATCATTTGCAAGTGTCTGTTCTTCAAAGATCTCGACAAGGGAGAGTTTGCAGTCTTAATAGCGATTTTCTCGGCTTCAGTCAAGTTAGGATCTAATCCTAACTCATCATCGTCAGCTCTCTTGAAGGAGTCAGCGAATTTGGCCCAGCCAGTTAATGGGGCCTTATTATCTTGCTTTTCAAAAGCATCCACAATAACACCGCCATTCTTTTCGGTGTCGGCAGCGTCGACAGATCTAATGTAATTCAACTCCTTTTCAGGCATTTTAAGGTGTATGAATTATATGTTACAGTGAGAGAAAAGGAAAAATCATAAACCACAAGATGTTCCTAGGCGGATTACGCTATATATTTATAGTTGGAAGTAGCCATTACAAAACATTTTCCCTTGATTTGCCCAAAGTCATTGACAGTCTCTCTATGTGAAAATATCAGTTTTGCAGGAAAAGGAATTATTGTCAGGTGCATGAATCCTTATCTGGAGTTTCCGGTATCATGCGTTATCAAAAATGCCGAAAAGCCATACAAAAAAAAACCTAAACCATTTTGAATTAAAAAAGAAATCAACGTCACTCATACCCCACTACCGTAGTCGAACTGAATACACGGACACAAGGATTGACCACAGAGCAATTAGTTGCTCATTGTGGGCTGCTGATCTCCGGAAAAATGCCATCAAATATCAAATACATAAGTTGATAAATACATAGTGGTTCCGAGGACCTTGTCACGGCATAATGTTGAATATCTCAAACATAGATGGTCAAGGCCTATGCTTATCAAACAGTGGGGTTACTAAGGAATACAGGATAAGATAGGAGTGAAATCTGGGGTCAACTAAATCAAAAGCTATACCTACGACAACAGCAAGAACAACTCGATGTGTTGTGAGGCATTTTGATGAAAATATCTTCAAAATGGCAGGTAGTAAATCCACAATTTGCTGAACGCCGTGCCCGCCCTGCCCTTTGTGTGGGTATGTTCTTTGTGTAGATCACAGTATTTTACCAAAAAGTGGGACAATGACGATCACAAGTAGCTGATGAACCGAGAATACCCCGATACTTTGGAACTTCATACCGATTTACAGTCCGGAATTCAGTTTGATAGATTGAGGGTCCTATCCATGTTTCTCCTTAGTAGCCAGAACCAGCTCGCGGAAACGAATTCAGGTTTACTCCTTTCAATTGGCGCACCAATGTAGATTTCTTTCTTATACATTCCAAACAAAATAAGCAACTCGACACAGCGTATATATCACAAGGTAGGTCGTACCTTCCCTAGTTCACGAACAGACACGTACCGTCGGTAAGACTCTCATTGACTGCCGTTCTTGGGCTGCCGGGTGGAGTTCCCGCTGTGATTTCTGAATTGAAACTGCATGTGGTACAAAGCCAAAGTTCGTGGAGATTCTCGTTGTTTGTCCTCGGAACAACCATCGGCAGTACGTCAAGAAAGACTTCACCTGTCATCCAGAAAAACTAGCTGTAAGACTTCTGCAAGGATTTCTTGATGCAAAGTTCAGGGACAGATACGATAGTATGTCTATGAGCAGTTACTGGATTACAAATTTACATTGGGTTTGGTTTTTTCTCTTCCTAGACCTCTATCAAACCAGGAAACCCCTGGTACTGGAAGTTGTGTGTGTGCAGAAATCTCACCATATCTCGGTTACCTTTGTGTACGAGCCGCTTATCAGGAGGAAGTAAGTTGAGAGGTGTATGCAGACATGTTTAAGGAAAGCACAAGAGATAAGTGGGTAAATTGGGGCAAAATGATTGAGATAATAGGGAGCAAAAAATATTGCTCGAATGCCTCTCAGTTGTTCTGATAACACGACAATTAATACGACGATGAAGATCAAGTATAAAGAAAATGGAACCAGCGAGATAAGTAATGGCCCATCATACGCCTTGAAATCGGCTTTATCGTTATTATTTCTCGATTCGGCACTTGTTAATGTGGAAACTGAATAACGGTTGATGCCGAGTGGAGAGGGGGGAGAGGAGCGGGTAAAGGAACAAGAGGAATTTGAAACGGCGTTCTGAGAATACCAATAACATGCTCCAAAGAGTGATACAGGGGCTATGGACTTTTCATGAAGAACATGTGTAATTCTCTGAGGGGTGGCATCAGGAAAACTGTCAGGTACACGGAGTAAATGGCATGACTATATTCACCATAGAATTGCACTGGTATCTTGGTGTTTAGACTCACCAACCGGTAGATCCCACACAGCAAGAATTGGAGCCCAGTACCCAGTTATGTTGATCAACATTCCCGTTTTATGCACCAATATTGTAATATATGTATGCACAAATTATTAAACAGATGTCAAGACATTTTAGCAGGAATCTCATTGTACCTAAAGACAGAGGTCCTGTCTTGGCTGCACTCCATCCAGATTTTGAAAAAATATGGTCCTCATTGGCCATGCATTTTCAAGACGTACAAGTGGAATGCAATGATTTCACAGTACTTTCTGAAAAGTGGAGACGTTTGGGGTCTCTCCTACTATGTTCCAACTTAGCTGTCTCTCTCTACCAATTTATCAAAAATGCCTGGGTCTTCTGTCAGAGATTACTAGTGAGTACTTAGAGTCACTTTCTATCCAGAGAGAAGGGATAGGGTAAAATTAACCTAAGACTAACACGATCAAATAACAGGATGGATAAATAGTTGTCACCATGTGGAGACTATATCGAGAATATATCTCACTACTCCGATTCAAATACATGTAATGTGGGAAAAATGCAATACAATATTAATTTTTTGTAACCAGTTTGTGTTGAAGTAAATTCAGATTTTATGTTGTTTGCTGAGCCTGCTAATCCTACACCAGATCCATTTATTCCTTGGAGTACACATGTTCCTATTGGTGTGTCATTCTCCACAATTGAGATCTTGCTCTCAAAGATCAACACTGCAACGTATTAGAAGAAGTTCAAAATTTAATGTAAGACAACTGAATATGAAGCTTATTCTGCCTCTGCATCATAATTGAGATCGCGCAACAAGTAACAAAGTTCACGATTCAACATTTAACGTTCAAAATAAGCTAAAACAACATATATCATCCAACTTGCGCTTCGCCTGCTGTCGCTTGGTAACTATCAGTCAAGAATCTGGATATGGACAATTTGATAGCGTTACATTCGGATATAATCAAAGTCACGTGAAAGTCATCTTTGTTTTATCACGTGGTTTATTTGGGTTTGTGACTCTAAATCTGGTATTCAACGACTTGACCTTTGAGAAAACAGCGGTGGCAATGGTGTAGCAAGTCCCTCTCTAAAAGGACTACTAGTAATTACTGGCTTGCACCTGCTGTTCCATCAATCGGAAAATAGGTGTACAATAGTATTCCAGAGGATATTGTACCAGTGAATTTGAATTGATTGACTGTGTCTATGGAAAGGAAAGCATAGTTTATTAAACCAGTTCAGTACTCATTTAATTCTTCAACTCAGACCTCAAAAGTGGTACTTCGGTTCTTCTACAGATTTTAAAATTATAAACTATATCACAGTCTCATAATCCTCGAAAGTAGATTGCATTGAGATACAGATTTAGTTACCATTAATAGGCATACAAAGAAAACATCATGAACGGTATTTCAGTCGATATCAACCACTTGAAAAAGGGTGAAGTTAACTTGGGTACTTCCATTATGGCAGTTACATTCAAGGATGGTGTTATATTAGGTGCTGACTCCCGTACAACGACAGGGGCTTACATTGCCAACAGAGTCACTGACAAATTAACTCAAATCCACGATACTATATACTGTTGTCGTTCAGGCTCTGCTGCAGACACCCAGGCAGTAGCAGATATGGTGAAATATGCCATGCAATTGTACTCCTCGAGATTGCCTCCAGGAGAGAAGCCAACTACCCAAATTGCAGCTAACCTTTTTCAAGAGATCTGCTACAACAACAAGGATAACTTGACTGCCGGAATCATATGTGCCGGGTACGATGAGCGCAATAAGGGCTCTGTGTACTCCATCCCCATCGGTGGATCTATACATAAGCTGAACTACGCAATTGCCGGGTCAGGATCAACTTTCATCTATGGTTGGTGTAACGAGAACTTCAAACAGGATATGGAGAAGGATGAGTGTATACTGTTCATAAAGACAGCCTTATCTGAAGCCATCAAATGGGATGGGTCTTCTGGTGGTGTGATTAGAATGGTTGTCTTGACAAAGGATGGGGTTGAACGGTTAATCTTCTACCCTGATGAGTACCAGAAATAGCCGAGTCCAAATTAGAATAGATAATAAATGCAACAATGACTTGATAGTAGACTGAACGTTGGACAATGGTCTAACAACTGATCAAAGTTAAAATACACAAAATATAAATTTGTTATAAAAGAAATGTAAAATGCAACTTAAAATGTCAAGGTTCAAGAAGTATATGTTCAAGTCCTACTGCCCCTGTAAATAGTTCAGATATTCTAGGATTTCTAAGACTAAGAATTTGTTGATATTAGGTTGGTAATAAAATTAAGTTCCATGCATTGTTTTCTTCATAATCATGAAGAATGTGCGAAAAATATGGCTCCTTTATACTTCTATATCTATAAATTAGCTCATTCCATTTTGCTCTTTGAAAATATCCCATGACTTGTTCAAGATAACAAATACACCCTGGCATAGCATCTTATCCTCCAATTCTAAGTTCTGGGTTTTATCGGGATGCAAACAACCGATCACCTTCATGTAGTTGACCTTGACTTTCTTAGGAAGCATCAAGTCATTGAGAGTGATCTTCTTTGTGGTCAAAAAGGGGAATCCCATACGTTCCGGCAAAATAGAAGGTAATGCAATCAAAAGAGTCCTGATGTTGTCCTCCTTCCCATTACTCCACTGGAACAACTTTTCATGAATCTCATCATACAACTCAAACTTTTGCTCTTCCTCACGCCTAGACTTCTCATTTTGCGCCTTAACCAATTTCAGAGCAGAGTCATCCTTTGGTGTAGTTGGTTTACTGGGTGCTTTTGCAGGCAGAGACGCCGGCCTTTTAGGAGGAGGATTGACAATGTTGTTAACTCTTCGTCTGCCATCCATAATTTTCTTATCATTGGCTCCCAAAGAGATCAATTCGGTATAAGCCTCCAATGCCTTGGGGAAAAGCTCCATCATCTCCAAAGATTCTGCCTTCCTTGATAACAACCTGGTATACCAAGCCTTAATGGGCTTATCATTAATGACATAACAAGTGTCGTTAATATTTTCCTTTGAGATTAATGCCAACCCTTTTTCACTAGCTTCCAATGCCCGCTTGTAGTCGCCCAATTTAATTAAGTTAATCAGAATATTCGATAAGATAATTATTCTGAGCTCATGATTCTCAGATAACGGTTCCAAGCACTTTTGGTACTCGATCAACGAGCTTTGGTAATCACCATTGGTGTACAATTCTGTTGCTTTCTTCTTAGAAACATCATAATCACTTTGATGAAACTGGTTCAAAGGCGTAAATACAGTGAGTCGTGGAGCTGGTGCAGCCGATGCTGGTGATAAAGTAGTGCTAGTGGTTTTAGCTGGTACTGTTGAAGGCTTTGTTCTTCTTCTTGCAGAAGAAACATACATGCTATCCGCTGATCCATTATTTGATCTGAATCTGTCTGAGGGAGTTCCAAGTCCTAAAAGGTCACTTTCCACAACCTTCGAAGGTTGGGGTTGACTAAGTGGGACTGGTGATGCTGTTTGAGACCGAGATGTAGATCTTGAAGGAATTCCATTGGGTGCCAATGAACCACCAGAACTATTTCTGGAATTATTATAGCTCAGGATATTTGATCTTGTTTGTTCTTGCAAAGGATGAGCTTTTGGAACTGTGGGTTCAGGTTCATTTGGAGAAGATGATCTTAGGGTATCAAATCTATGCTTTGAACGTTCCTTATCCTTTATCTTTTGGTTTCTCATAAACTCTTCTATGGCTGCTCGATTGATGTTTTCTTCATCGGTACCATAGTCTTCGTAAACCTCTCCATTACCTCTATTTTCCACTGCATTGCTCTTGTGTTTTTGTTGATCTCTCATCCACGCGGGCATATCATTACCTTGTTGCTTCCCGCCATTTTGGAATTCAGTCAAGTTCTTTATAACTGTTCTCTTCGATTTGTACAAGAATGACGATGCTTTGTTAAAAATATCAACAGAAACATCGTTTAACGATTTCGTGAAATTGTCTTTGTTAATACCTTGCAGGATTTGTGATGATGATCTTGGGGCTGAACTATCTTCAACTCCTGCGGCCTTGTTCATGATGAAATTGACGCAAGACTGCAAATTGCATCCGCATCTCTGGATAGCTTCATTGGAGGCCTCCACAGAAAACCCTATATCCACCAATTCTGCAAGAATCTTATCCCTATTATCATCAACAACTTGTGGAGCTGATTTCATAGCATTAGAAGAAAACGTAGAAGTTACAGTTAATGCTGGTGTTTCATCTCGGCTTATTGAAGTTGATTCGGATTCTGCCACTCTGTTTTGAACAGAGGTCGGCTTAGGAGTAGGTGTAGGGGTTGGGATCAGAACAGGTGTAAATGCATCGGTAAATTCATCGTCTAACAATGAGACCGAACTTTCTAGTCTGACAGAACCTTCAAAAGTGTGACTGTTGGGAATACTGGGAATGGTGTTCTCTTTACTTGGAGGCCTGAAGGAAGGAACCCCTAATAACTCATCAACGTCTACTGTGTTAGTAGTATTATTCCCACTGGAAGACGACAGGGGCCTTGCTAAGAGCAAATCTAGGTCTTGGTAATGATTATTTGTATTTGCATTGAGGGGTTGATTTGCAGTTTTGGAGCCATCAATTCCTGGCGTTCCTAGCCTCTTCCCCATGGATAATTTGCTTGTTGACTCAGCTCTAGGATTTAACTTCCCAGCAAGTAAATCCGCAAATGCATCTGTTTTGGGCGGACTCATTCGTAGCTTTAGGCAGCTTTTCTACTCACACGTTTAATTCGTGCAGTGGATACACAACTGGTTTGTTTTTTATACATTTCCTATACAATGAACATAACACAACACCTTGTTTAAGATTGTCGCCTATCGACAAAGTCGTGTACAGAACAACCATTTTGGGACTGTGAAATTTTTCACCGATGGGGTCAAAGTGAAGATGAAGAGATGGAATACAGTTTAGGTAGACTTATCCAAGCATATATATACAAATAATTAAATAAGATAAGATGCATTTGATGTACACATTGGACAACGAGGGTAAGCGTGTTTACACCTTGAAGAAGATTAGTGAAGAGGGTGAGATCACTAAGTCTGCCCATCCAGCCAGATTTTCCCCAGATGACAAGTACTCCAGACAGAGAGTAACTTTGAAGAAGAGATTCGGGTTGTTGCCTACTCAAAACTAAATGACTAGAGTCGAAGAAATCGGAGAGTGTTAATAAGGCGGGAAAACGCCTGGTGATTTGCATTGGTTTTATCATCTGTATATTATTTTTGTTACTGGCTATAACCTCAATACACATAGTAGAATTTGACATGCGAAATTGTAGCTTGTTGATGTAATTCTATGAAAGCAACATGGAACATGGTTCATGGAATATGGACCATGAGGTTAGAGTTGTATGGGGATATAAAAGTAGATTTATCCAATCTAACTATTGTAAGCTTCAGAGCCTTGCATACTAGCCAGTAATAGTACCTGGTGAGTTTTCAGATATAAGAATGCTTCCACTTTCCTATCCTCACTTGTTAAGCTTACAGTCCTGGGATATTTGACTTCTAACTTGTTTAAATGAAGTCTAGCAGTCCGAGTGTCTCGCCATATGCAATGTAAGTGCTCACGGTAAGGTTTCTTCAACAACGCCTGGACCTTCATACATATCACAAATAAACAAACGATACAAACGTAGTTTTACCGTCTTGATGATTTCTCGAAATATTCCTATTAATTATCAGCTTTACGGAATCTAACCATTAGGTTAGTTCCCAGGAATACTTCAACAAAAGACTGCGATGAAAAAGGCGCCAGTGTAATAACCCTATATGATTGTATTACTCGGAAGAAGAAGATAGCTTAATTACCATCATTGTTAAGTTGTAATCTCCCTAACCAATTTAACTCCAAGTCATACGTGATTAAATCGGCCTGTGCTTCTGTCCCGTGGCCTCCAAATTGCAATCCGCATTCTTGAGGTATCCTTCCCATAGTTGACAAAGGATTTCTGTATCTAAGTTCTTTTTGTTGATTTCCTTCAACGCGTTGTTCATGAGAACAATTGATGCGTTTAGTTCATGCTTTGGAAGTGTTAGTACCCAGATCCGGAAGTGCCAATTAAACAATAATAACATACCATATTTCCAATGATACGCGAAAGTAATGCGCTGTGCTCTTCTTCATGGGGGTTCTCCATAATGTTAACCTGTAGAAACGTAACGTTTTCTTATCTTGTCGTTAGGTACTGTTTACTATTATAAATTATCTCTATATCACAGCGCTACCAGAACATCCTTGAATAATACATAATACATTCATGATTATATAATGTAAGGTGAAACGACCAAGGACGAGATGCAATATATTAATTTCGATATTTATGGTATAACCAGTTTAGATTCATAGATGATGATGGGATGACACA